>PVIH01004893.1:84483-132555 GCA_004025045.1 Sigmodon hispidus | reverse complement strand
CATAATATTATATCCTTCTATAGTCTTTAATATAATTAAAAATTTAATAATTATAAATATAATTCTTTTTAATTTAAAAAATATATTAAATATAAAACTTTAAACTCACAATAATAAAATAAATAATAAAATATTCTCTTTAATTTTAAAATACAAATAAACTAAATATTATAACTATAATTCTTACTTAAAAACTATTATACATAATTTTACTATATAAAAATTAAAACCTTCCTTTTTAATTAAACAAAAAAAATAAAATATTCTCTATGCACTATAAATAAATAACTATTTAAACCCATACAAAACACCATAAAAATAAATAAAAAATCAAAGACAACCAAGCAAATAAAAAAAAGTAAAGTTACCCACTCTACATCAAACCCCCCAAAAAAACAAACATATAAAAAATACCAGCCAGCCACAAACTAAACCACATAACACAAAAATTAATAAAAATAAATTAATTTAAAAAACCTAACTAATAAACATAAAACATAAACCAAACAATATTAAAATATATAAACATATAATTTCATTTCTTTTAAAAAACAAAAGCCACAAACACAAAGCCAATTCCAAACAACCACTACACACCAAATTACAAACTCCTACGCCAAACAAACCAAAAAAACTTTCTACAACAGCTTGAAGAATTTCAGAGGAAAGTTTTAGAGTCACTTAAAGACTCTATCAGGGTCTTGTAACTATTCAGAGTTAAGAATCTGTGCTTCTGGCTAGCTGGCACCGAAGAATCAGTTCTAATAAAAAGATACCAGAATCATTGGCATAACACCTTTGCTTTACTGGGACAATTGATGCTGTTCTGCTGGAGCTGAGAAATTAGCAGTGATGAAGAAGAGAGCAGCATCGATGAGATAATATCATCTGGGAAGTGTTTCCTCAGTTAGCACTCAGGAACTGTGTTCTAGAGGTGACTAGGGTTGTATCCTATGTTGGCAGTCGAACTTGGTAGTGTAAGAGTCACCCAGGTTTTGAAGGTGTGAGGGGTCATGGAAAACAGCCAAGGCTTGGTACTGTGTGATAGGCTGGGGTCCTTGAAGAGGCCCAGGAGAGGCCCCAGCATTTTGGAGATGCTAGTACCATGGGATGACCACCAAGAACAGCAGCAGAGAAGGAAAGGAGCCAGCTGGAGCTTAGAAGACAATCTGAGTGTACTGGAGTGGGTGAACCCAGAGAAGTGGCCCAAGCCAAGTGCCCACTTGGAGGAGCCTAGAAGACTATGGGTGAATGTGAGATATAGAACATTTAGTAATTTACACTATGTGGTTTTGCTTTATTCAGATTGTGAATGTGCCCTGATTCTTCCCTGATGAATTAAGGAAGTATTTAATTATCCTCGATTTCACAGAAGCCCACAGAAGGGAGACTTTAATTAAAATAGGGAGATTTTTTAATTTTATAGATACTGGGTAATGACAGCCACAATATTTAATCCCGCTGTCTTAGCTTCCTTTTTTTCTAATTTCATAGAAATTATGCATGTAAGGCATGTTGCAGAATTCCCACAATAAAAGTTAGGATAGGAGATATGAATCCCAGTGTCAAAATACAGGAAGAAAGAAAAAGAAAGGGAAAGGGAGATTCCATGATTACCAAATCACTCTGCTATATAGCCTGTCAATCTGATACAGAATATGAAGCAGGTCAGGCAGATTATGGGTCACACTTAGTGAATAAATGGTGTTTAACATTTATTTCAGGTTTTAACTTTCACTGCATGCCTAAGAAGATTTGAATAGAGGCACACATTTCCAGCAGAGGGCAGCCGATGCCTGTCAGAAAAAGCCAGCCTTCTTCCCATTGGCTTTTGATCCTTCTCTGCTGGCAAACTTTGCTGAAAATGCATCACCCAGACTTAAAATTGACTCGTTAGAAGCATCTCATTAGAAAAACAAATAAACAACAACATAATACTCCCTCCCAAAAATATCTCAAAAATGTTTTTGATGGAAATAATTTTTGATAAAGCCTGACAAGATTTTGTGGCATAGCCCTTCCCCTGGAGAAATGAGTCCATTGTGTTAAAGTATGGTAAATCCTGTTTTATTTTGTTTCTTAGCCATAGTACTTAAAGCCATACAAAACAACTTCAAATGGATAGAAAAACATACAACTCCCAGAATAAAGAGGTATTGTCACTACTCACCTATGATATCAAATTATGTGGTGTTTAATTTGTGTTTTATAGGCTCTGGAGAACATGTCTATTTATGAGAAAAACTGGTGATCAATTGAGAAGACATGGCAGAGATGCACAGAATTTAGAATTGTCCAAAACTAATTGAAAGGCCCAGGAAACACTCTATCACCTGCAGAATACAGAATTCTGGCTTGTCTAACTTAGACAAATTATTGAGTCTCTCCAAGCCTCGGGTATCTCACCTATGGGATATTCATTCATAACTGTACTTACCTCACAGCTGATTAAAATTCCAGGTAAACCATAGAGAAAGCACCTAGCACAGCACCTGGAATATTTTATAAACTCACAAGTATGTTGTCAACCACCTGGGGCTTGGTCAGCTTCTTCCTGTTTGGAAAGAGGATGTTATCTGTCATGACATTTGTCCATTGAATGTTGACTGAAAAAGCTAAAATGTATTTATCTACACTAATATGAATAATATATAATATCCTGATTGAGAAACAGTTTAATGTGAAAGAATCCTGTGCTATGGATGCCAGATACTCAGTCTGGTAAATCCTACATTTTCTGGATGATTGAAAAAAGTGTTCAGGGACTCTAGCTGACAGATTTTTACCTTGAATGCTCTTTTATCCATTTTCCTCACCATTCCTTGCAGGAGTGAGGACTATATCACATTTCTGTTCTGCTCAACTCAAAATGATTTATTGAGTGCCTAAAATGTATAGGGCACTTGCTAGTCCCTAAGGCAGAAAGGTAAATGAGGCTCAAACACCCTGTCATGAGACATCACCTCCCAGCAATTAAAATGTGTTAACAAATAACAGAACAGAAGCATGAAAAAAAAAGTGATAAATGCTTCAAATAAAATTTGTTCACATTCCTGGAGGGACAAAGGAAAATATGAATTAAGATCCTTTCCAAATGAACTTTGAAATGAGAGTAGAATGATGAGATGTGGTCCAAACAAGTGTATTTCAGACAGAAGCAAGGGCTCCTAAGTAAGGCCATGGACTGACTGTGGAAGGGGTCAGAACAGGATATAGCAGAAGGCACGCAGAAATCAATCCAGTGAGACCCAGTGGTGCAGGAGCCATGTGAAGAATAATGGAGATGCAGAGGAAGTAGCAAGATGGGAGGTCATGTCAGCAGGTAGCTCCAGTGGTCCTGAGGCAGAGCATATGGACATTAGAGAAACGGGTCACTAGTGCACTAAACTTATTCTTATTAAACATCTGCTCTTCTACAAGACAAGCTTCCCAGGGGACTTCAAAGTGAAAAAAAGGACCTCCCCATGCTGAATGGGGTGCTGTGATGATGTAAGTGCTGCTCAGCCTTCCAAGAATGCCTGTGCTGGTAAAGAAAGGGAGCCCATTCTGGTGATGGAGAGGATGACTGGCCAGGGAAGCAGAGATAATTTAACAATGAAATTAAACATCTGAACCCAAACCCACTGAGTAGATCCATGCACAAAAATGAGAAAACGCATGAGTACATGAAAAATCAAAGAACAAGTGGTCTACCAGCCTTCGTAAATTGGCTCCTTGAATATTTTCCCATCAATGTTTGTGATTAGATCTTTCAAACTAAGCAAAATAGTTTGTTCATTCTAAAGTGGCTTTCATAATGAAGAATAAGACTGTGGCTTCATGGTAGTCTTGTCGGGCACAGCTCAGAAGACTGGAAAGATGGTCAGTGAGTCTAATCTGCAATTGGAAACTTCACTATGCTTTTATGACTTCTCATGTTCTGTCATTTCAGACTTCAAGAGTTCATTTAGCAGTTTAAATGGAGATTAGCATGTTCCCATAAACTACTTTAAAAATTCTGTTGCTTTTACTGTACAATTCACTAATTTTTGTGATCAGTAATGTGAGGTTTCATTCCAGAGCTCTGGAATGAAGCATGAAGCCCATGGTGTAAGGATTCTTGGCATGCCTCATGGTGAACCCAACATGGCGCTGAGTGAAATAATTTCTGGAATTTAGCAGCCACATGGTAAAGCCAACATGGCCCTGGCACACCACACTGTGGCATGGCTAAGTAAATCTGTGCCCAAACGTTCTCTTAAAAGGAGACACAATGCTGCAGTCTGTCTCTTTTCTCTTCTGCTTCTCTGCTCCTGTACTCACCCGGCAGCTCTCCTGAATAAACTCTCGTGGGGCCCTGATAATGTGTGTGTCTCTTCTCTTGAGCAAAACAAACACATTGTGTCCTTAGAAGATCTGCATCCAAGCTGCAAACATTCCTTTCTCCCATGAATCTTGATCAGTCCCATAGATTTTAAACCCCTTTGCCTGTGAGTGGCTCGGATAATGATGCTGTTGGCCACTGGTGGAGTCCAGTCTACAGAGGAACCCCTTTTGTCTAAGGAATTTCCAACAGTGGCAGAATACTTGGGATAATCTAAATTAGATTCTTATGGCCTTGTATAAATAATGTGAGATAGTATGCTACAATTTACTTTTGTGTAAGAAACCTTCAGAGTCATCTTGTCTAAAGTCCCAGGAAGAAACTTGTCACAACAAATAATATGGGGCAGTAAGAAGTGACAATGTCTTGGCTTGATGCTCCCTAGCAGAGATGCTTGTTCTAGGAGTAAAAGATGTTGTCAGAAGGTCTCTGTGGACCATGACTATGCAATGGAACTTTACTACTCTGCTCTTAAGGGGCTCTAGAATAGCGGAGAAACACCCAGTTCCTTTATGGTATGCCAGTAAGGCATTGAAGCTGGGTCTCTTTCTTCTCTTTCTTTCCTTCTTTCCCCTTCTCTCCCCCTCTCACGTGTATGTATGTGTTTGTGTATGGAAGCCATAAATCAGTCTCAAGTGTACCATTCCCCCATAGCCGTCTATGATATTTACTCAGGCTGTCCCACTGGTCTAGTGACTAGACTGGGCAAGGCTAAGCTGACCAGAAAGCCAAAGGGATCTGACTGCCTCATTGCACTCATGTTCTCATGCTTGAGTGGTCGCAAGGACTTTGTTAGCTGCAGGATTTCCACAGCCTCACAAGCTGGGTGTCCCTAAGTAAAATTGGTAGCACAATTGCTAATTGGTATCATGGGCAGCTCAGTCCTGTCACTTTCCCTTGGACAATTATTTCTAGACTGTCATTAATCATACAAGAAAGTACCAATGCTCTCAAGAGAGCACGCATTTTAGGAAATTCAGAGCATTTTTATAGGGAACTAAGTTGTGAAATTGGAAAAGTCTCAACTACATGCAGTAGATTTTGAGTAAGCAGTAGCCTGGTTCCAGCCCATTCTAACATCATATTACTGTCACCGTTTGGAGCTGATCATGTGTCCTTACCAGGTATATTAGTCAGGGTTCTCTAGAGTCACAGAACTTACAGAATGAATCTCTTTCTCTCATATATATACACATATATTTATAATGGAATTTATTGGAATGACTTACAGGCTGCAATTCAACTAATTCAACAGTGGCTAACTGTGAACAAGAATTAGCTCCTCGGTCCCGTAATGCAGGCTGTCCCAGCTGGTCTTCTGTATATGCTGCAATCCTGAAGAAATGGGCTCCAGTGCCACTGAAGGCAAGACAACCAGGCAAAAAGCAAACCTTCCTTCCTCCATGTCCTTATATAGGCTTCCAGCAGAATGTGTGACACAGACTAAGTGTCTTCCTCCCTCAAGGTCCAGATCAAAAGCCTGTGTCTTCCATTTCTCAAGTTCTGGATTAGAGGTGTGTCTTCCTGCCTCACAGATCCAAACTAAAAGAAGATTCACCAAGCAGAATCTCTCACAGGTGTGGCTTCCTTTCTGGTTTGTAATTCATTCCAGCTATAGTCAAATTGACAATGAAGAATAGACCCCACACTGGGCTTCCAGCTTTTTTTTTTATAAAGTGAGATGGTTAGAAGAGATTTCCTAAGAATGGTGTGCAGACAACCTGCCTCAGAAGCCTCAGAAAGACTGACACCAATACAGATTTCACCCCCACACATAAACACACACCTGGAAATACCAGCAAAACAGCTAAATGTGGGCAGGGCAGTTTCATCTGTACCAGCTCTGAAGGTCTTACCATGCATACAATGCACAGAGAACACTTGAGCTGGCTGGTTCTCAGGTTCCCTGCACTAACATCCCTGCACAAACATGTAGCTCAGGTTTGACTGAAGACCAGGGACAGAAATTAGGCCTTGGCAACGTGTTTGTTTGTTTGCTTGTTTGTTTACATTTGAAAAGGTGTTTAATCAAAATGTTAAAAGCTTGGGCTGAAAAATATAAAACACAGGCTAAAACAACAGAAAAGACCATCATCTTAAAAATGCAGAGACTGAACTCACAGTTCTCTGACTTTATAGAAAAACAATTAATTAGGGGGTGTCATAGACTGTAACATCTGTGTGCTGTGCTGGGGAGCTGCTTCCTTGCCCAAGCTTAAAGATCAAGTAGGGCACTTATTTAAGGCACTTAGAGAAGTATCCCCCCACTCCTAGGCCTGCGGGTTTTCTTTCTACTTTTTCTGAAGCACCGTCTCCCAGCACAGACTGGAGTTTGACATTTCCCTGGACCTCACTTGGTCACACCTCTACACATCCTTGCATGTCCGAAGGACCAGTTCTTTTCTCTTTCCTCACTAAGGCTTGGCTTCAATTATTCCTACCCTATACTTTTGAGATCTTCCCTTATCTGTAGTGATGATCTCACTAGGAGTGTGGGGAACCACAAAGCATGTAGAGAGGGGATGCTCATATGACGAGGTCATCCATGTCAGAAGGCCAGGGCCAGACCAGCCGAGCTAGTCCTCACACCAGACAGCAGGAGACCATGACTAGCACAGGAAAAAGGAGTCTTCTGGAGCACTGCAGAGACAGCTGCAAATGGGCAGATGCTTCTCACAGAGGGATGAGTAGCTATGGTTTAGAGGACATGATTGGTATAGCATTGGAATCTTATCAGTGGACAAATACTGTGTCACATGCGAGTCATTCTTCCTGTGAAAATGCACATAGTACATAGAAAGGAGACAAGTAAAATACCATGAATCTTGTAGAGAAATTCAAAATATAGAGCCATCCAAATTTTCAGCTGGTCTTTTCCAAATGTCTGACTTTAATTGTGTTACATGCAGGGGTTTTCCCTCATTGAAGCATGCATTTCCTGCATGCATTTCCTGCATGCATTTCCTGCATGAGTTCTCACCTGTTACCTGATATTTTCCAGTTTTTTGATTGTAGGACTAGGGAGCTCAGCCCATTCTCCCTCCTTCCATGGAGTCAAAGGACTTGATGAAATGAGATGCCCGAATGTCTCCATCAAACTGTGGAATCTATGTGACTGCCTTGGAAGGGGCAGGGGTGTTAAAAGCATAACCATAGAAATCTAGGTACCAATCACAAGTCCACCTTCTTTAACTAGAAAACACGAATATATGATTTTTCTAAAAGTATAGACTAACATCTGCTGTGTGGTATGGTAAAAGTTAACTCTTGTAAAGCTAAGCCTTGTTGGGAAGTACTATTGGAACAACCCCGGGTCATGTGGCTTGTGAATAATACAGCAGGTAATGGCTGGCCTCAGGCAAACCTTCTGTTAATTCCACCCATGAAATACAGAATCTCAGTAACAATAAAACAGCAATATGCAGTTCTTTGTGAGCAGCAACAGACTTGGTGAATCCTTTGTTGAACTGAGGCTTGAGTAGACTCTTCCCTGCCAAAGCTCTCTAATGTCAGAAAGTAGCAAGCTTACTATTCCTGCTTCTCCAAGCGGAGAAACGGAAGTTTATAGACATTTCCTAAAGCCATAAGTCATCAGCCGTGAACTGAACAGAAGGAGCAAAAACTCCAACCTAGGATTTGAGCTATGATGGTAGCAGAAAGGATAGTGGACGAACAGAATTTGTCAGGCACAACCACTGGTAGCATTGCTGCCATGTATCCATCAGACTTCCCCTGTGAATATCATATATGATTCTGTATGTGTGTGTTTGTGCACGCGTGTGTACATCTATATACTAAATGTAACATAGTATAAATATATACACGTACTCTTATCTTTTGCAATCTCTTTTATAATTTAATAATACCTAGCTTGGAAGTTTTTCTATGTGAGTAGCTCATTCTGAAGACAGTCTAGTCACCCTGCACTGCCCAGAAGTCCAGCAGAAGGTAAGTGCTTCCCCAACACAGTGACCACAAAGTGTACAAGGTAGTGGTTTTACAAAACATATATAAAAAAATATCTTCTTGGATATATCAAGACCACCAAATCCTGACAGCTTTAAAATTTACTCCAGCACATTCTCCCATTCCTATATTTTATAGACATGGGTAATGAGCCCGGGAATGACTGCCCTCACCTTCACGGGAGTGGAAAATGAAGAGTTGTTTTCTGCGTAATGTGATGCTCCACAGCTGGCCCTGAAGTCCACAGTGCCAGCCAGCCAGCGTCTCCCCCACGTCCTGCTCACCACTGCATGTCACAATGTGCACCACAACAGGGCAATCTGTCCTTGCACAGGCAGGGTCTCTGCAGGAAGAAAGGACGCTTTATTGGCTTGTGGTTTCCGAGTGTTGAGCTTAGGTACTGGCAGCTGAAGAACTTGAGGTATCCTGGTGGTAGAATCCATTAGTTCCCATTAGCCTCCCTCTTCCGCCAATATCAGTAGCTGTTTGGTGATGAATGGGCACGTGACATGCTCCCATCACAATTTCCTTAACAGTGCCTTAATCCACTGGAATAAACTGTATCAAATGGAGTTGTCCTCATTGATTGTTCATTAGTCATGGCCCGAGGACTGGTTAGTGGAACAAATATTGTTTTCCTAGTGAAAGCTCAGTGCAGCCCACAAGAAGCACATCCACAATCTGCCATACTAGCAACCATATAGCTGCTCTCCACGGCGTCAGAATGAGCCGATTCTATGCTGAGTACAATCTCCTTTTTTTCTTGTTATTTGCTTTGGAGTTCATATTTCTGGAGATGAAATCTCACCTGTTAACCCAGGCTGGTCTGGAATTCACTAAACTAAAGCTGGCTCAAACCGGATCAGACACAATTGTCCTGCCTCAGACCTCTTGGGTATTGAGATTATAGGTGAGCCTGTGAATCCACCTCTTCTGCTAATGTTCTTTCCTCGAATCATACCTCAGATTTTCTTTGTCCTGTTACTTTCCTCCAGGGAAAGGTCTACTTGTCCAGAGTCACAGGATCAGGCCACAGCTGCCCTCAGGTGCTGGCTTTTTATGTCACTATTTTGTTATTTCATTATTTATATATTTTATTCTTTTTTCCTCCTCCCTCCTTCTCTCCCTTCCTTTCTTCCTTCCTTTCTGTCCTTTCTTTGATGGAGGCTGACTGGGAGGAACAGCTGAGATGGTTTCTCTCAGATAGTCACAGAGCTTATTCTTCCTTATCAGTCTCTTCACAAAGAATTTTTTCTCATTGTGTCCTACCCAGTCCATTGTTAACATGTGGACACACGCACAGGTATGCATGCATGCACACACACACAGGCATATGCACATGCACACACATGCACACATACCACAAAAACTCTTGCCCTCTAAATAATTGCCTCTCGTCACCTCCTCCTCTTACTGTACCGCTAACTCTTGACCATCAGCTCTGTAGAAATGCAGATCTCAGATCTTGCTGTTGATACCTGAAGAGAAGAGAGTTTAACACACAGACTATTAACAACCTTTTGATAAATGATGAGGCACCTGACATGCCACATCTATTTTAGCCCTCATTTTAAGGTCTTTCTGACACACAAAGACAATTTTATTCACAAGTACCACAGCTGATAGAATTATCTTTATCTTTAGTGCTCCACTCGGTTGTGGTTGCCTATTCGATCACTTGAAATCCCCAATATTCTGTCTTTGACATCTTTGAAGTAGAGACTCTTATGAAATAATAGGAGTTAGACTCTGTTAGGCACACAGATAGGGAGAGGTGTCATGACTAGGTAATAAAGGTGGTGAATTTTCAATATGGCCAGCTTCTTTCTCACCTTCCTAGCGTAAAGCTTAAGACAAATGCTTTTGTCTATCACCAGCAGCCCCTGCTGATGGACTGGCTCAATGAGCTCAAGGCTTGCTCAGGACATGTCACACAGTGGTTCTGGGCTAACCAATCATTCCAGCTTAAACTGAGCAACCTCAAATTAGGAGAGAAAATAAATGAAGGGCTTTCGAACCCCCAGCCCTCAAGAAGGGACAGGCTATTTTGCTGAGCCTTGACCCCCTCCCACCTAGTCTGCAGAGGGGTTTTTCTCTGTCTGCTGCACGTGTCTCCTCACCCCATAAACCCCTCCCTTCATTGGCTGATCCTGTCTGTGGGGCTTGAGATTACTCTGCTACTTCCTGTCAAGCTTCAGGTTTTCCTTCTTTAACTGGCAGAGAAAATGAACCCAATCCACACCCCCTAGACTATATCAATACTTTGCTAATGTTAAGAGTATTTGTTTTACACCCTTTGGTCAGGTTCTAATGAGCTTCACTAAGTAATTGCTGAGTAAATAATAATGTCTGACATTTGAATGGTGCTTTATTAATGTAAAGAGAACTTTAAATCCTCTCCTATTCAGTAATTTCAATTCCCTCCAAAACTAAGGAAATTAAAGTTCAGGGAATTGCAATAAGTGATCTGAGACTGTACAAAAAGGAACAATCTTGGGACTCTAACCTCTAAACAATCCCCTGCCCCCATTTTTTGCACAGCTTTTGCTTTTATTATGTTCCTAGGACTCTTAATAGTGTTTGTTGCTACATTCAAGCAATGCCAGGAGGGGTGCTTTGCTATGTTCATTAGAATCAACATCAGAAAGTTTAAGTAGACACTTTAGACAGCCAGATGTGCACTAGATCCTCCTGAGCATGAGATACCCAGCTCCCATAGTGTAGGTTATGTTCTCTGAATTTTTCATTTCATGAGCTTTGTTTCTCAGATGCTACCTATCAATCGCTCAACAAATATTTACTTTCTTTGGGAGACTAATCATCATAGGCACATTCACATGATCAGGATCTAGAGCTTTTTGCTTGAGGTTTTTATAAGGTGTGGAGAATCCAAGTTTGTCTTGAACTCACTGTACAGTTGAGGATAACCTTGAAATTTGGTCATCCCACCTCCCTTCCTAAGTGTTCAAAGCCTAGACTTCTGCTAGCCTACCTATTTTGAATGAATTTAAGCCAAAAAGTTATGAATGATATGTAAGTACTCTAGCAACCGAGCTACTTCTTAGTCACATTATCAGAAAGTAACTAGGTTTCTCCTTGGCTGCTGTCATTTTAAGACTTCCTGCATTGAAATGTGGTTATCTAATAATTCAAGTGTCTCTTTAAACACATTCACTGTACTTAATTTTTTGTCATTTTCCTCAGATATATGCTAAAGAAAGTTTCATTTTGTTTTTCTTATGTATACTATGTAGTTCAATATATTAGGGCTTTTTTTAATGGACCTTGGTCTCCAAAAGACAGGCTCAAGCTTATACAAAGCCAAAGATAGCCAGAATTCCACAGCAAACTTCTCTAAAAATTGACCATGTTGGCAACTGGATTGTTGGAAAATTAGTTAATTTCTGATTGGAGACTTTTGTCCACTGTCCAATACACCAAGATGTTCCTGGCCTGCAATAGGTTTCAAAGCATGAAATTCACTTCCAGGATAGAAGCAGAAATCTAAACCATGGATTAATTTTAGGGTTGCCAGTCAATGGCTGTGTCTCTTTCATACCCTTCATATTTTGTCATTAAGCAGTGTATGAAAGTGGTAGACAAAACTTTTTCTATGCATCTCCCTAAAACAACCAGTCCATGGAGCTAAATTACCCAGCACTGAGGAACTCTGAGAGGCCTTAAATGTGCTGTGGTATTTGAGGTATAATGACTTTAGGGTTGTCTTGATCACCAAAGACTCCTATGCTCACCAACTGGTATCTGAGTGAAAAATAATTGAAAATGTCTTCTCAGTCTTTGTAATTTCTTTTGAAACTTTGGCTCATTTTCCCTATGAGTGCAAAGATACGTCTTAATCCAGCATCACCATCTCCATTGGTAGCAAAGACAGAAGGTGATAGGGTTTCTCAAATATGACAGGAAGAATGGGAGGTGACACTGGAATGTGAGGAAGACAGTGGGGAGGGGTAGACTTGAGGGTGAGAACAGAAAGTCTCTAGATGTCATCTGTCAAGTGCATGGGCTGAGGAAGGAGCATGCAGAATGGAACTCAAAGGTGAGACCACCCACAGCAGCCACTACTTTGATTTTTTGTCATTTATCTTGTCCGCCATGAATTGCTGAAGATTCACAAGTAAGAAAACTATAATGAGCCTATCATGTAGACACAAGCTCAGCTATTTCACTTTACCTTCTAATACCCTTCCTAACCCAAATAAACTCTTGTGGACGTTGCAAATGTTTATAGATTCTTTTTGATGAGAAAAATGATTTTTAAAATATTGAGTTAAACAGCTTAATGGAGTCTGGGTATTCTTGTCATGTGTAAATTATACCCGAGGCTAAATATGCACTGGGAGATAGCTTGCCAGATAATATAGAGATCATAAAATACCTCACAAGGTCAAGAGTAATTAATCTCCTGAAGACTCTTGGGTACATTTTACTTCTTAAGATAGATTTACAAACTGGACAATGGTACTGCATCAAGACTGTGATAGGCCAAAGATATCGTGGTTAAAATCTTATTGACATAAAAAGCCCAGTGACTCACAGCAAAGACAATTTTCCTATCACTGTGGCTGGCAACACATAGAAGCAATTAATAGGAATATGTTCAGAGAGAAACAGAAGACTATTGACCATTACTGAAATGCAGTAAACAAGAGGAACTTTTGGGGAAAAAAATAGAAAAATACTCAAAAACAAAAGACAAACAAAAATCAAGCTTTTGTCTGTTGTGCAGATATGTAATGCTTCTGTTGCCAAGGTCCAGGCTCAATTTTCTCCCTGCATGAACCTGGTAGAAACTGTGAATTCCTAGACAAGTCACTTCACATGAAGGACTACACTAGTGTCTAACAGCCCCCCCTGAGAGATTTTCCTAGAATAAGTGTGCTGTCTGCAATTTTATTTATTTGTTTCCAAGACGAAGTCAAAGAATTCTGAGCTGGACAAGGATCACACGATGGTAGATGCTTGTGGAGAAATTACTTGCTGAAAAACTATTCATATTCCAAAATAAGCGAAATTGTCCCACACCATACTTTGTAAGCCTGAATGACCTAAGCTTAAGGATACTTGAAAAATAGAAGTCTCCAGAGGATACTCAATGTGTGGAATGAATTAAAAAGACCACAATGGCAGTAAAGTTAGTAATTATATAGAGAAAGAATGAGAAGTTGGCCATGTCTGAAGTTAACAAACATCTAACATGTACGAAGCATACTTTGCCAAACCGAGCATGTGCTCAGAACTAGAAATGTACCTGTTTTCTACGTGGCTTTATTTAAAGCAGATTTTTCTGTTTTGAAGTGGGGACGCTGGGAAAATATGTACTTTGTAAGTGACAAGGAGCTGCTGGGCTTTCAATCCATCTCAGAAAAGAACAAGTTTATGATTCAAATATAAATGGGTCAGAAACATATGGATTAGATTTCCTTGAAATATGTTCAAATATTATGAGGAGGGAACACATTTGGCAACTCTACTGGAGGGTTTCCAGAACTATGGTGTCTAAATGTATCCTTGGTTTCATTAGGAAGCTTGGACTCTTCCAAGACACAACAGTAAGCTTTGGTATGACCGTCCTATAGCCACAGAAATTTCATGTAATGATTTATTTGACAACAGAAGTCATTGCTTTAAAATAGAAATCATTTACCAAGACTCACGGGCATTGTTGACAAATCATTAGCCAAATAAAACAAAAATAATTTTAAAACTTTATTTCTAAATGAATGAGCAGGGCCTGTTCTAGACACTACATTCTAGATGTTGATTGTACATTGACCTGGTCAAGATCTCACATGCCTTCAGATTGTAGATGGCTTTTGGGAACTGTCCTGTTACTTTGTTTGCAATTTCTTGGGTGCAGTTGCTTAAAGATGTTTATTATAGACACGCAAGCACTACAGTTAAAAGGAATGAATTTCCTTGCAAATCTACTTATAGACAGCCTGTAACAGGGACATTTTGATGTTGTTGTTAAAGGGTGGGATCAATGAAAATAATCAAATATCTTTAGAAACTGCAAATGAAGTTGCATGGGCCTCGAGAGCATGCTGTGGTAACTCATGTTGTTAGAGATCCATATATCAGCAGATATAACTTGGACCACCAAGCTATGCCTGTATTTCTGTTCTGGACCTCACTGCCTGCCCCACTTTTCTGTAAATTCCCAACCCTCATCACTCCAAGGTGGTCTAGAAAAGACCCTGTGAAGGGTCAGTACCATTCATTTCTCATAGTAAGAAAATGAACCAAGAATCATAGGCAACCACAGTGGAAAGGATAGACAGTTACCGATGTGCTGAGTCTGTGGTTATCTGTTGGGCCCTCATTTCACGACATGATCTTTTAACATATTTCTTGATGACGCTGCACTCTAAAGAATTCTTTTGCAATCTGCTCTTTTTTATTTTATCTGGCATGAAACAACGTGGCTCATGGGAGCTTTCACTGTCGTGAGACTCCCCACACATCAGTGAAGAAAATGCCAGAAGTGCAGCTTTCGTCCAACCTCTGGAAACCCAGAGATCTTCAAGTGGGTTTAATATGGGGGTCTGCGTGGTTTCTCTAAGAGCACTCCTAGATGTTTGGATTGTTCAGATTTATGTTTAAGCTTTTCTTTTCACTGGAAGAAATTCTCCCCAGAGAAATTTTGTCCTGTTTTCTCTCGGTGAGAGAACAAATCGTACAAACTGATGTATTTTTAAATGCCCTCCCTGAAACAGGAAAAGCTAACAAATAAGTCCCATCCAGGTGAGATGTGTTTTGTTTACAGCAGTAAAGAAACAACTTTTGAAAAATGAAAACGTCCCTTCTCATTTAATACTAACTCTAAATAGAGAAAAATATAGCATCACTATACTGTTTAAGGTTTAGGGATCTATCCTTGCTTGGGATGGAGGTAAATACTAAGATTTACCATTTCAAGTTTGAAAAGGAGATATGCGTTAGAACCCAATCACAAAAACGTTATAAAGTAACAAACATCATATAAAACACCCAATCTAAGTATCATTTAGAACAGTGCTGACATAGAAACATTGAATCTGCTATAACTGACTGCTTCAAGGGACATTCCTTCCAGATCCAGGCCATTAATTAAATACCTGTACAGATGAACTTATAACCAGGTAATATAACAACATTGACCCTAGGAAGCTATTTAGAAGATTTATCAAATTAATAAAAGACTATAAACAATTCGCAGAACATGTGCTCAGCTGATTGGGACTGTGTAAGCTCCATAATGGCCCTCTTAGGAAATGGCAATCAAAACTGGCACTGCTAAAGTTACAAACTTAACGTGGCAGTCGTAACAGTCCCAACATCAGAGTGTGTGCTGGCTACAGGTTCAATATTATTTCTCTCTAGTGAAACCTCATGTCCCCCAAATAACGGGAGCTGGGTAAAGAAAGCAGTGATAAAATAATGCTCCAGGGAGTGGGAGTCCACTCTCTGGGAACTGATCTGGATTTTTCAGAGTCAGTTGTGTGAAAGCAATTCCAGGACCTCTCAGAATTTCTCCTCTACACACTGTTTTTTCTTACTCAAGTGCTATGGTCAAATTGCAGGACTGTGCTTGAAATGGCCACCCAGCTCAGCCTTCAGATTTGAGCCAAATGAACATCTTTCCTAATATGTTACCCAGTGCCAGTTATTTATATATATATGTGTATATATATATATATATATGAACACAGGACAGTCCAATTAACTTCTAAGCTATACTGTCTTCCTTGTATGCATAAAAATGTATTAGTTCAGAGATTTTCCTTTCTGTCTCCTAGTATGCTACTTATTCCCTCCCTCCTTCCCTCCCTCCCTCCCTCCCTCCCTCCCTGTCTTTCTTCCTCCTTCCCTCTTCTCCCTTTCTCTAACAAAAAAAAAAAAAAAAAAAAAAAAAACAGTGAATTTTACTTTATTTTTGGTTCAAAGAACAGCTTTTTTTATTTTTTCCTGTTTCCTCCTTCCAAAGATAAATATTCTAATACTGGAGAGTTCCGGGGGTTATTCTACCAAAATACAATTCTGTGTAAGTTGAAAATAGTCCCAGGTAAATCTTCATTTGGATGTTTTATAGTTGCACCACAGAGATCTTGTTCAGCACCAGTGCAGATTTCACTGAAATGGACCATGCGATTTTATAATCAAGCATACATCTGATTTACCTGAAACCTCGTTTAGACTCTGTGCAGGCAGCAGCTCACATCTGGCTCTACTTTGAAAGCCCACAAAAGGGTCTTGTATGTGAGTCTACCGCATAACGTCATTCTAGCCAGAGTTGTGCCTAGGAGGCCTTTCATAGGAAGCAGGCTTAATGTTCGCTGCGTGAAGACGTCTTTGGAGGAAGGAGGTACAATCCCCACTCTTGGAAAAGGTGCAGCCTTTGAAGACCCGCTGGATTCACATGAAGGAATGGGGTCCAGTGTCCTGTCTGTGACCAGTGTTGAGTCTTTTATGGTTTGCTTCGGTGTGGCTCTGGCTGCCATGGGAACTGGCACTCTCGTTTTCCAAAGGACAACACACATCTGACTCACTTGAGGAAAGATGTAGTAACGAGATGGCATGCATTTGGGAAAAGCAAGGAAAATCAAACAGAATCCCTTACCCTGGTCTAGCAAAACCATAGCGCCTGACAGTCAGGCCAAGTGTGAGGTTCAGTGTCACGGCTGAGCTTTCCCTGAGAGCATACTTTATGCACATCACTGACTTCTCTTTATGTATTTATTTATTTGAGTTTTGGAAACAGGACTGAAAGAAGCCGAGACTACCCTTGACTTGCTATTTAGTTGAGGCTGGCTTTGAACTCTCAACTTTCCTTCTTGCATCTTCCAAATGGTGCTTACACCATTAATCTCTTGACCACTTTTGTTAAGCATGTAATAGCACAAGACATGACCCTAGGCCTTGGTTTTCAACACTCCCCTTCTGTCTTAGAGCACTGTGTTTGGAATCCACCAAGAGTAAAATTCCTTCCCAGGAGCTCTGCCATGGCTGTTTAGTGTCTGGCAACTTAGCTTAGATTCACTCAAGCTCACACTTCTCTGGGACACAGAGCCAAAAGACCTTGGGCACAGATCTGTCTCCTTCCAATCCCTGTCCCAGAGCACAATGTAGTCTGGCTTCTGGAGACAGAATTCTCATGCATTCATTCCTTCTGGTTTGGATGACAGAGGACAAAGTGTCACCTGAAATACTGCTTATGTTTCCTGCTTCTTGGTAGTGCTGCTCAACAATGGGAGAAAATAAGCAGGGAGACCTTCAGCAACTTTATAAAGACCCTATAGAAGAGTAGACAATGTAAATGTGAGCACAGTCAATGATAGCCCAACAAAGAGAAATAAAAATGATTCTTAAATGTATTGGTCAAGAAAGGACACTCTGATTTCTGATTGTTCAGTTTTATTTGTTGGTTTTGTTGTAGGATTTTGCGATAGGATCTTACTATATAGCCCTGGCTGAACACTCTGTAGCAGGCTGATTCCTGAAAGATCCTCCTGTCTCTGTTTTCCGGATTACAGCCATGGGCCTCCATATTCCATACTTAGTGTTCAGTTTTGTATAGTCATAATTAACTATCTAGAAGGTCAACATGGGTTCTACAGTTACAAGGCTGCCCAGGATATAAATCCAGGTCATTCCAGGAAACAACAAGGAGAGGAAAGAGTCTATCTGCTCAAAGGTCAAGGAGCAGGGAAATAAGCCTGAGAAGAAGTGTCTCCTTGATAAATCAACCGGGCTTCAATCCATGTTTAATGTGAACCACAGCCACCTGGCAAGTGAAGGGATGCTTGGAAAGCCAACAAATAGAAATGTCTCTTTACCCTAAAGAACTCGGAAATGGCAAAAATATTCTATTTATTAATTTTGGAAGACTAGGGAGCATAGGCAAAGCATTAGAATGTAAGCAAAGGCTTGGAGTGACTGTCCAACATGCCAGCTCTCATATGGTTATATATGGGTGTCCAGAGGGAAGCTTTCCAACTTAGAAGTCTGCAGGTATCTGTCTATGTTTTTGTTTCTGACAAAGCAAAAGAGCTCTCTAATTTTGAATGAAAAAAAATCGTAAAATGTATAATATGTCGAGCAGTAAGAAAATCCAGGATCACCTGAAGAGCACTGAGCATTGCAATGGCTCTGGGGGCTGAGGACTTTGGATGTAATCACCTCACTGCTCCACATAAGGAAGCTGATTCAGGTTAAGTGAGTCTTCCCCAGTCTGCACTAACAGCTGTACTATATATGAAGCGAGACATACCATGCACAAAAGGAGTATTATTGGCTCCATATACTTGAAATGTGTAGATCAGGAAAATTCATAGAAATGAGTGAGTCAGTGTCAGGAAGAAATTGGAGTAAAGGGACAATGGGAAATCATTGTTCTTAGACCTGAGGTTTCTTTGAGATGTGACCATGTTTCAGAACTAGAAAAGAGTGAAGGTTGTATATGTTATAAATGCGCTTTTATAAAATATGCAATGGCTCATTTTACATTATGTGAACTAAATTAACACACACAGACTTAACAACTCAAACATGGTCACAGAAACACACACACACACACACACACACACAAACACACACACACAGAGAATTTTAGGGCACACTTTAGTTCCCAAATAATCTGTCCTGTTTGAGTCCAAAGAAGAGACAAAGCATCCTTGAGCTTTGGCCCAGAGAAGAAATTTTGATGGACACTATGCTTTTCATTGTTGCTGAGAAGGAAACCATCTCACTCAGTCCCATAAATGAGTTTTTTGAGCAGTCTATGGGCAGTTTCTCACACTGCCTAAACCAAGGATTTAATAATTTTTAAAATTTTAGTTATATGTACTGTACACATGTGCAACTGTATGTGGCAGTGGTTCTCAACCTGTGATCCTGAAATATTTGGAGAAGCTTGGATGATCTCTTCACAAGGATGCTCTGAGACCACCAGAAAACACAGATATTTACATTACTATTTATACCTGTAGAGAAATTACAGTTATGAGGTGGAAATAAAAATAATATTATGGTTGGGGGTCACCACATCATAAGGAACTGTATTGAAAGGTTTCAGCATTAGAAAGGCTGAGAACCGGCCTGTGAGTGCAGTACCTACCTATACCAGCAGGGAGCGATGGAGTTCCTGGAGGTGGAGTTACAGGCAGTTTTAAGTTGCCCATTCTGGGAGCTGGGAACTCAATTTGGGTCCTTGGCAAAATCAGCAAGTGCTGTCTATTTCTTAGTCACTGAGCTCTCTCTATAGCCCCGAAAGGATTTTTTTTTTTTTTAATTGTAAAACAAGGTAAAGGAAAGCAATCTTTCCAAGGGCTTTACTTAAATCAAAATTGATTTTCATTGCTTGCTTTTAGATTGTTTCTTTCTGTTTCTTTCATCCCAATTTCCATTACAGGGAACAATTTGAGGCCAATTCTCAAATCCAGGATTTGGCTCAATTTCATTAAGAAAACAGAAGAGCTTAATCTCTACTTTTTCTTTAACAATTTTGAAGTCGTTACACGGTGTCAAATATATTTATTTCTACTCACATCTTGCAATATTTTTTCTAATGGAGATATAAATAACCTCTTGTGTTCTGTAATTCCCATCAAAATATTGACCACAAAGCAATTCATCTAAAAAAAATACTGAAATTCCCTTAGCCTGTTGAGAAGAGTTTAGCAGAGCCACAGTGCCTGATCAGTTTGCTGGGAGCTGAATAACAAAGGCAAATCTGCAGTTGGTAGATTGAAGAAGTATTCTGCCTCTCAAGGTCACTGTGAAGATCAACACAGGTTTTTCAGTAAAGGAACTGGAAAGGTTTACTTCTTGACAGGCATGGACACAGTGGATCGGGAGGATGGTAGAGTTCACAGCCAGGAGGGACACAGCCTTTTGAAGAACTGTCTTTTGTGTGTGAGCTGATGTTTGGAAAAGATCAATGGAAGAGCTATAGAGTGACATGCCACCTTGTAGCCCCAGGGGCTTCCTCTCCTGCCATTAGGAATCCAACAATTGTAAATTTATAAGTATTGAGTCACCTTGCTGTTTCATTTGTCATCAGAGCAGCTTTTGATGTTCATTTGGGACAATGTAACTGTCACACATGAGTAAAAACAAGTGCTTTTCATTGTCACCAAACACATATGACACAATACTGATTACTTTTGCTCTGCCCAGAATTGTGATCTGTGAAATCGAAAACAACTCATACCAGTGAGGCTTAAAGCAATCACTTTCTAATGTCAAATTTCAATGTAATACAGGCCAAAGATCAATATTATTCTTACCCTGATTTAGTATGTTAAGAGAATTAGTAGCATTTGGGACATAGGAGCCCAGTCATTCAGTGCCATCTGATTTCCAACACAGTAATAAATTGCTTTTTGAGGTACTCACATTGAAATTCCCATAGTGTCCAGGTCTCCATTAGAGCTGGCCAGATTCCTAGAATGCAACACTGATGAAAAAAAAAAAAAATTCTCGTGTAGAAGAAAATTCCTCCTGGCTATATAGCATCTATGAGTGAAACAAATCCAAATTTCTCATCCCAGCAAAGTGAAAAGCTTCCTACTAAACTTTAAGCCTGGAGTCATGAAGGTACACATTACAGAGGTAGACTTTAATTGTAATATTAAGATATGCCACCTAATATCTACTGAAATAAGCATGACATTGGAGTTGTACACCTGACTCCATTATTGTGAAATGTTCTCACACTTTGTCTCCTTGTTTATGTGGCAATCATGTGATCATGACTTTCTTGCCTCCATCTCCTAAATGAATGACCTAAAGTGGGCTAGTAGTTTCCCAGAGCCTTCCACACTACCCACTGCTTCTGCCTCTTCCTCTAGCCATCTGATTTCAAAATCAGCATGGTCTCAATCTGAGCAGTCAGAGATCCCATCCACAGGCAGGTGTCTGCTACACACCTCTCTTTCAGGGGAGGGTCTTTCATGTAAGATGCCCCACCCCCACCCCAGAGTTCTATTCTTCTCTCTCTCTCTGCTTTCTTATTAGACATTGGTGTCTGAGCATGCTTTGACATGATTTGAAAATAATGGTTTACCACAGAAATGATCAAGAAGGCTTTCTGTACCCCCATCACGAGGCTTGGTGCCCTCCCCATTGACTTTAATCATTCATTTAAGCTGACTGATAGGATAAGATTGGGGCTGAAATTCCCAGGGACAGGAAGTCCAATTCCTGTCTTGGACTCATGGCAACACGAAATATTTTGAAAAAACTGAACAACGAAGGTGAAATACTCCAGATCTTAGCCTTGTCCACTCCAAGGTTCCAGTGTGTTTACAGCTAGTGACTGAGAGCATAGGTTGAGGACACCAGCTCACCGAAGCACGTGACTCTGGCCAGCCTCGCCCACCTCCCCACTTTTTCTGCCTTCTAACAACTCTTAAATTACACCTTTAAAGCTGGCCACCAAGCTCTATTCCTTTATTTGGCCACTTCTTCTCGAGATTGAGTATTACCAAGGATCAGCTACCAAAAGCCTCTGTGGCTCACCTAATAAACATGCTCATCCTAACATGTGGATTCCACCTTTACCTTTATAAACAGCCACTTGCCTATGTGGCCCATGTCTGTCTCCTGTCTATCGAGAGGATGCCCTTTGTCTCTCTGGAACAAATATGCCCACTGCCTTTCCCTCAACCCTTATCTCCATCTATAACTGCATCCTCGTCCATTCTAACACAGACCTTCTTATCTGAAAATTACACTTGAAAGGTCCAGAAAGAGCAGCAGCCCCTTTAACTTTTCTTCCTCACTTAATAAATTATCTATATGAAAACAGGAGTCTGGCTATGGTTTGGGCTTAATCCCAAGTCCCAGTCCAGAGGAAGCCCCTGCTGGGTGGAGTCTCCTTCAGAGGTGAGATGAGAGGATCCTGGAGGCTGGAGTTTAGGGTGGTGGGGAAGTGGGGGGGGTATTAGCATAGGGCTTGTTTCACCAAACAAGGTAACTGGACTTGAAAGTTTCATGGACAGCAGAGAACTGCTAGCCCCCCTGGTGTCTGATGGCCTTGGTCACTGTTTCTCCCTTTTTCAGTGCTGAGTGGCTCCATTTTTTAACAGAGTCTGGTTCTACAACTCCAGCCGTTTACAGTCTATAGCTACAACTATGTTTATTTAGTATTGTATCCTCTCTATTTATTTAATATTGATTACTTTCAATTTCACAAACATTTTCATTTCAAAATTTAATTAAAATATAGCCTATCTATTGCTATATAGCTACAGAAGCATAAGCAAAGGTCCTCGAATCATAACTAGATGCTGGACAAAGTTTCATAAACTAGACATCTCAGGAGGTCATTTCTGTAAGTATTCCCAGCACTCCACATGGTTGAGCCAACATGGCTCTGGTGGGATGCCCCTCATACAGAGGCATGGCCCTGGGCATGTCTGCATAAACCCGTGAACACCCCTTTTCTTAAAAAAAAAAAAAAAAAAAAGATGCCCACATTTTGGTCTCTCTCTTCTTATCGATTCCTGTCTTGCTTTTGTTTCTGTACCCACCTGGGAATTCTCTTAAATAAACCCTCATGTGGCCTTGATAGTGTGATTGTGTGTGTGTCTTCTCATGTGAGAAACCACCAGTTTCCACTGGGTCAGGAATCATCATCTCTTCAGTACCCAGAACACTGCCTGTCCTTGTAATCACAATTACCTGGGTACAAAAGTCCTTGGACTTCTAATGAACTGTATCCACAACAATGACTTTAGAGTTTCATGCATGTTTGGCTTCTTTCATTCAGAATGTCGTTCATAAAATTCATGCACAATGCTATGGTTCATTCTTCAACTGCTGAATACATTGTATGACATGGGTGCTTATGGCTGATTGATCAGCAGCAGTTGGGTAACATTGAACTGTAGAGCTTTCAAACAAGGCTGCTGAGTAATCTTCATGTGCGTTTTGGTGACTATGATACAGTTCTCTTGGATACCCTTCTAGACTCACTGTTTTGCAACCAAATATGTTCTAACTCAGCTAGTAAATACGTTAATCAAAAAAGAACTCTTTATCAAGAAAGCAGATAATTAGTATAATTTCCTCAAAGTGAGTGTCATAGAAATAAAACAATATCACTAAATAATAGCCAAATGATGTCTGCTGAAGGGTCTACCACAGACACCTTTCTTCTTTCAATGTCTATCATTGTGCAAATATTTGAGGATATCAAAAATGCTCTTTTGCCACATGGAAACTTTCTCTCAATTGAAGAGGAAGCCCGGAAGATCACTGAAAGATACAAGACTTACTCTGCACTTCACTGGCATCCAAGGCTTCCTTCATTAAGCCACAACTCCAAATGAACAGCAGTGTGTGAGATAGTCTTCTAATGCTACACCACAGGACTCTACAGAAATGACCTTTTGCCATCTGAAGAGGATTGGGGAAATTTTTGTCATGGCTTCGGAGAGCAAATGCTACAGATATTTACTGGGAGGATCTGGGGCTACTGTTACACACCCACACTTCTACTGCTGTGGAATTCTCCCAGCTTAAAGTGGGGTATCACCCACCTCTGCACAGTTCTTTGATAATAGTTTGTGCCAGGATCAAATTGACTCTGCAGTGAAAACCATTGGTTAGCACTTGCCGAGGTGGTGAGGTGGTGAATAAAGTCAGTCCTTGTACTGGATCTAAAGCCTGATGCTCCCTGCTCCCTCTTCCCCTCCTTTGAAACTAACAAGTCTACACCACAGCCAAGAACAGGTTCTGCTTCTCTGTCTTAGGTCTGTCAGACTCCCTCCAAAAGAAATCAGGTAATTACCACTTCCCACCAGTGAACGGTGAGTGCTTCCGACCACTCATTTGTTTTGCTGTTGCTTTGATTGACACTTGGGGAAAATTGCTGTCCGGACCTTTCGCCCTCACACTGGAATGTGTGTGGAAAAGCCTTTTTCTCTGCCTAGCTTAGATGAATGACGCCAAAAGAAACACTCCTCTGTAATCTTTACAGCATCTCCAAGCTATATTATAACAATATACGTTGTCTTGACTATTAAACTGTAAGGGCTAATAACGAAGAGGAGACAGTACCCGAGTTTGAACTTTGATTTTCCTGTGGTAATTTCACAAGGCTCAATTATATCTTCTTTCATCATGAATTCAAGGCCTCTTGTCAGTCCAGAGAGGGGGAGTAAGGATGAGGTAATGGAGAGGAGAAAAAAGTGGTTCTTTTAAAAATAAAAAAGAGCACACACTGAAATCCGGTGAAAGAGGGCACTGGAAAGCTGAAAAAGCCATCTTCCTCTCCAGCACAACCAAAGAGATTCAAACCTGCCTAATTAGTGTATCTCTCACTGTGGTAAATATCCATGATAGATCAAAAGGGCACGCTAATTCTAGTTCCCTGTATCAGACAGTGGTTTTGGAAGGAAAATGTTCATGATATTGCTTTTGCTTGCAGGATTTTTTTTTTCCTTTAGAATTAAGCTTAAAAATTCCTATTAAAAAGTGAGCAGTAATGGGTTGCATGATGTAAAAACACGTCAAATTTTTTAAAAAGTGAACAGTGAAGTTTTCAGGAGTGACCTGTCAGAGATGAACAGATATGAAAGCACATACATACATACACACACACAAGTAGCACTATATGGACTGACCCTGGAATATCTTAATACACTGAAAAATATATGACAAAAAGACAGCATTATGTATGAACTATATAGAACCGTTCTGCTATATATATTCATTGTTGTACAACTATCATGCAACTTCGTCTATCTGTTCGTCTGTCAACCATCCATCCATCCATCCATCCATCCATCCATTCAGGCATCCATCTATCCACCAGACAGCCATGGTATTCTCCCCCCATACATACACACACACACACACACACACACACACACACACACACACACACACACACACAAAGTTGTTTCAGAAACAAGTGAAGGGAACAAAAGCTATTTCTTCCAGTTCCATGTGACCAGCATGAGCTAACTTCTGAGGACTCGGTCTGCTTTGTGAACACAGCACTCTTGACAAGTGAGCCGTCTGGAGATGAGCATTGTCTATGGCTTCTTGCGATAGCATGTTCAATATGCTATGTGGTGCCGTCAGGTCTGTAACACTTCTTATCTTTCTTTCTGTTCACTGCATTTGAACGTTCAGCGCTTCAAATTAGTGTTCTGATGTGTTGACAAAGGCAGGAATCTTCTCATGGTTGCAGTGTGAGCGCTGAGTCCTGGAGTCTCATCCTTAGCCCTTCCTCTCAAGAAACTGATTGCTTTGTCTCTCTTACAAACTTCATTTTCAACATACATTCTTGCTTCGGCCTTGTCTATTTAAATGTTATTATTATTATTACTATTTTAATCTTGGTGCTTTTCAGCATTTTTAAAAAATCATTCTCATGGCTTTTCCTTTGTGTTCTTCTGCTGCAAATTACAAATTAAATAAGCATTTCTCCAAATTGGACATGGTCCCCTGAGTTCATGGAGGAACGCTGTGGGTAGGCACATTCATTGATCTCATTTAGAAAAGTCTTAATGGCTACATTAGCCCTGTCCTGGTACAGAGCAGGACTTTTGCTTTACAGCCCCGCCCCGACCCCACATTTTATGCAACAGCTGCCCATCACCAACAGAACACACTTCGTCAAGGTTCCCACCACAGGGGTTTCTTCTGTTCATTCAATACCAGCAGTTCATTTTTCTTTTCCTGTCCAGATCAAGTTCCCATACCCATAATAATATATATTTAAACCCCAGGTTCTTTTTTAATTTTCCAATTTGTCCACCAAACATTCAAGCTGTAGTCAAGACTCCAGTGACCTATGTGTGTGTCCCAGGCACCTGTGTCTCAGCTCATGATCCGTGTTGTGTTTAGTGATCTTCACATCTTACTAGTGCTGACAGATGGGTGGCACCAGAAACCAGTGGGGATTTATTGAAGTAGAGATATGTTTAGGTGGCAGCATGTTGGCTCCATCAGAGAAGAGAGGCCAGTCATTTCAGGTGCTTCCTGCAAAATAGCTACATGAAAAGGGTAGAGCCCAGATGGCTGAGGGTTTCCTTTCTGCAGAGGATACCTCCTCTCAACAAGTCTTCACTATCACTTAATTATGAGCTTGGACCTTAGGAGAGCTTCTTAAGACTAGTGGCCACCAGTGTCTGGATGGATTGAGAATGTTAAAATAAATTGCCTTTAAAAGTACAGCCTCACTTCAGGAAATCTTAGCAGCCAACATGGTGGCTGGCTATGGTTGACTGACTTTAATTTTAGTACAAATTTTAAAAGGCAGATAAAGCCATTCATATACGTCTCATATACGTGTACACACACACAACTATGTATTCATGTTAATAGCTCCCATTTTGCAAAAGTTCTTAGTTTTATGTCAATCATTATGTTAGATATTCATATACCTGAAGGACTTCTTCTATGACTGATAGTTATTCTGGAGATCACTGTAGCTTATAGCTGATTTGTTTTTGACCAGTTTGTGACATAACACCTTTTCTTGTCTCTCTCTTTTTCCCACCTCATTTTTCTTTATTGATTTCGTCATTTCCAAATTATGATTGAACCTTTCTTTTCTCTCTCTTAAGACAATAAAAATAAACTTTCATTTGTTCTCTTGCCCAATTTATTTTTGACAGATAAATACAAATTCTATCTATTTCTTGTATGCATATTGTCTTTGAGACCTATATCCAATGGCTTATCATTTTGGCCTGTCAATTCCATCTCATTTACAAATAGCCTCATTTCATATTTGATGATTTAAACAAAATTAATTTGCAATTTTTGATTTGAGTTTTTAATGTTACCATGGTGACCTGATTTATATAATATATAAATATATATATATACACATATATATAATGACAATATTTTCTATTAAATTCTTTTGAATACTTGATTAGACAGTTAAATTGCCCTAAACTCATTTTGGCTCCCCAGTGCATGTATCTCTTTGGCTGGCTGCCCTAAGATAGTAATAATACATATTATTATAGTAACTCAGAAATATTAGGTGACAGTTCTATGTATAGCATCCAGAATATAATTATATTTCAAGTTGCTTTCTCTGGACCATATTAACCTCTGGGATGATTTTTTTGCCCTTGGTATGAATATTCACTGATGACAAAACATATTGTCAACCTGTTCCAAGTAAGATATTTAATATTCCATAAAAAGACATCAGACACCTCAAATACATCTCAATCTTTATAGCCAGAAGCAATCATTAATTACTCAACTATTCCAGGTAACTGATAAGGTTGACACATACATTTGTGTTGTCATTGTGGAGAAAAACATACAATGAAGGCTGGAGATTTAGCTTGGGAGCTAAGAGAACTTGCTACATTTCCAGAAGGCTGAGGTCCCATTCCCATTCCCCAGATGGTAGTTTACACCCTTTTGTGACTTGTTCTGGAGTATCTGATGTCCTCTTCTACCCTTCAAGGGCACTAGGTGGTGCACATACATTCATGCCAGCAAAACACTCATACATACAAAGTAAAAACAAATTCTTAAAGATATGATATACAGAGGAAAGAATCTATAAACCAGCCTTGTTGATGGTTTCTTATACAATAATGATTTCTGTGGTCACTTCCCAACATAAAAAATGCTTTGAATTTGAACAAATGTGTGAAGAAGACACACAGGTGTTTCAGAGAACACAAAGAGAGAAAGCTCTCAGTAGGAAGCTTGCTCTGCCACTCTTGGCAAGTCTGCCTAGGTCCTTCTCCTTTCCTCTGATGCTCTCTCTAGCTCATCATCCTGAGATTTAGTCCCTTCTAGATGTCTTCTGTCTCTATGTCTTTGACTTCTCCTGTCACCACACAGCTATCTATTTCTTATGATGCTTCTTATAGTTTTTCTATCAGGTGTGTGTGTGTGTGTGTGTGTGTGTGTGTGTGTGTGTGTGTGTGTGTGTTTCTTCACTTTTTCTATCTCATCAGCTAGATGTGTTTGCCTAGAGCATATGTAGCAATCCACTGCAGGTCTCAATATTGGGACTTCAATAGGAACAACAAAATACCTGTTTCTTAAAAATAATTTAATCATATCTATTTAGTGAATGTGGCAATTTATGTGTTGTGGGAGTGTGCATGTGCCACAGTGTGGGCATGAGATCAGGAATCACTTAAGGAGTTTCCTCCTACTGCCTGGATCCCAGGGATCAGACTTAAGTTATCAGGATTTGCCTTTCAGTGCCTTCCCCTTCTGACTTCTTCCACTAGCCACCACACCCAAATACACACTTCTATAAAAACTGTGTATAGTGATGGAGTGGGGAGAACAGGTACCCAGAGTGCAGCCAGACAGTGGTAAGACACTAGAGATGTGAAGTTTATGCCTTCCAGCATCACCTGCCAGTTATCTAGCTGGGCCTTTCTGTTCTTTTTCTGTATTCCAAAACATGGGAAACTCATTTTTTACATAATTACTACTTACAGCTAAACTACTAAATTCTATCTGGACCTATTCCTTGCTATCTTGATCTGCCCACCATAAGGATGATGTCTTCCTCCCAGTGTGCCTTATCTAAGCTAGTCCTTGTCACAAGGCTATTCCCACAATAAATGTCAATGAATTCTGAGACCTAAGAAGAAACTTGTATTTATTGTTGTGTACATCTCCGTGTATTAGATACTGGATAGGCCACATGGCAAGGAGAATTTATTGAATTACTTTGTGTCTATTCATATGTCTGCCATTATTCAACACAAAATGACATTTGAGACATCAGTCATTGTTATAGTTTCAACATCAAGTTCTCTGAAAAGACTCACACATTGAAATCTTAGTTTTCAATGCAGTGTTCAGAGTGTGGCTTTGGGAAAATGAGTCATGAGGACGCTGAAATAATCAATTAATTCATCTACGGATGGATCTATAAGTGAGTGGAGCCTTGGGAGGTGGTGGGCACTGTGAAGGCCGGAGTCACACTGGAAAAAGTGGTTGCTGCCTGTGTGCTTTTGAAAGGCATATTTTCTTCCCTGATTTTTCCTTTCCTGCCTCCTCCTCCTTCTCCTCTTCCACCTCCTTCTCTTCCTCGTTCTCTTGCTCATGGCACTCTGAGATGAGCAGCCCTGTCACGATTGGCTTCATCACAAAGCCAAAGTGATGGACCAAGCAGTGATAGACTGAAACCTTGAACCCAAACAAATCCTTTGGCTTTGAAAATTATTGTACTCGTGTCACTGTGACCGTATGACAGCCGGCTGACCTATCCATGCTATGCTGCCTTTTCTATTTTGTCAACACAGTGTCTAACACACAAATTCAAGACAGAAATACCACGGTATCTTTGAAGGTGGTATAAACTCCACTTTTCAGCCTCTATGGTCATTTTGTGGGCTGACAGTTGGATACATCCTGCCTGCTCACTTTTGCTTCATTAAATTAACTGCAGACTTGGAAGTGTTCAACTTGTGGGAGTAACTCTAACAGAATGGATAGTGTTGTTGGGAGTCAAAGGTGAAGCCATTTTGTACCCATTTGAGGATGAAAAACATGAAGTAATTTATTGCTTTATTGACTACTAAGGAGTGTGGAAATTCACACTTTGCTTAGCTACAGCACTTCCCCACTCACAGGATGACTTGAAGGGACAATCTTCCATTATCTGACTATATTTTTGCCATATGGCTCTAAAGAAGCATGGATAAATGACTTTCCTTGACTGTGCATAGAAGAAAAGGCCAACATATTAATGGCAGCTTACAGAACTGAGCAGAGTCCTGAAACAGTTTTCTTCCCATGTGATAATTTTAAAATAGTAACTGAGTTAAAAAACAAACGTCAGCCGTGAAACGAATCCCCAGTCTGGAGGCCAGGGATTTTGGCATTTAAGTCCAATTAGAAATAATGGAAATCATGAGACTTGCTACAGCCCTCGTAAGGCAGGTGTTATTTTCGCTATTAAAGTTCTATGTGTGTCTCTGCAGGGTTTTCATTTAATTGGCAAACATTGTATGACATATGTCAAATTTCATCAATTCTTGGGCCTTTCCATGAAAAAAAATGGCTTTGAACTTATTAATGTTTAACCTCTGTGTCCCCAAGCGTCCCAATGCAAACACTGTTGCAAATTAGTTTGCAGAGCTTCAATAGTCAGTGGTCAATAGCCTGGCAATAGATTTATGAATGACGTTTGTTAAGTGACGGCTTAGGAATAGTCAGAACAGTCTCAGACCCCCTCTACCTCCTCCTCTCCTGAATCCAGAATTTGCACAGGCACAAATCACGCATGAATGAAAGACACAAATGGACTGGAACCCCTCTGGAAGTAGATCTCATTCAAACATGGCTTTCACTCATTAATACTTCTGCTTTTGCATTAACCATGAATATTTATTCAAGGTGACACTTGATTAACCCCTAGTTACTCCAGGGAGGGAAAAAAAAGGCAGATACAACAGTACTTTCGTGTTCCTTTTACAGAGCATCACCAACCTCAGGTTTTGCATCTTGAATATTTAAAGATCCTCATTCCTCCCTGAACCCACACGGGGGCGCTAGATTGACACTTTCATGGATAAACTGTTGAATGAAGGCAAGTAAACCAGGGGCATCTAAAGTGCCAGTAGAGCAGCTGGGGAGGTAGGTGGTTCACTGCATAGCACGAAGATTTGGGTCTAGATCCTTAGCACCCACATAAAAATGATGAGCATGAGTGCGTAGATCTTTAATCCAAGCACTGGGGAGGTGGAGACAGAAGGATCCCTGACACTTACTGGCCAGCTAGTCTAATCCAAAGTAGAGCAGAAAGGGATTGAGGATGACATCTGATACATATACATGTATATACCACCTCCAAACATAAGTAACAGGAAAAACTGGTCCACCATTTTGAAATTACTATAGGAAGGATGGAGCTATATGCAAATCTTTCCCAATGATTAAATATTTGTCACTGTCAATAGACAACAGGATTGGAAGCCACAGGCCTTTTGGGTGCCATTTTAGCCTCACAGCCTTTGTCTTCTTGCTCATTGTATTCTCTCTCCTTTCCATCTGACTGTGATTTCTTCCTATCTCCAGAGGGACCAAGGTGTTAGGTCCATTTTCCTCTTTTACCTTTTTTAGTCTTGTGCATAGTATGAATTCTCCACTCCTGTATTCTGCATTTCCTACACTCCCTCTCTGGAAAAAAAAAAAAGAACTTATGTCTTAAGCCTGAAGCACCATCTGGTAAGTAGCTTAGCTTTACTTACCATTAACCGAGGCTGGCAAGGCAAGAGTGAGGGCAGACATAGAGTACGATCTGGCCACATGCTCAAGACACAGAAACCTTCCTTCACCTCCCAGACTTTGACCAACCCTTCTTCAAACCTATGGTCTCCCCTCAAGCTTCTCACAATGACTTGATCAGACAATTTCCCACTTCCTGCAAAAGGGAGATGGAGGGAGCTGTCTTCCCACAAACTAGCTTTTCTTTCATTATAAAGTATCATCTCAAAGGTAGATGATTATGTATTTTTGGAAGAAAATGTCCTCTTATTTTTATGGAAAGTAACAGCCCAGAATAGTAAATTGGAAATGATATTTCTCTCCACAGATCTAGTGCCATTAAAGTCTGTGAATTTCTTCAGCAAACTGTATCACATTGTCCATACACAGCAGACAATCAGTCTACCTGAGAGATGGCCTTCTACACAGGGCTGGTCTGTCTGAAGGGTATCAGATGACTTGTTGATTATTCTGACTTCAAAGGCCACTGACTGAGACTTTCAAGGTGGTCTGTAATGCCCTGAGTGTTGAGGCCACCTGTCAATGTTCTTTCCAAATTAAAGAGAATCTGTTGGAAAATGAGGGGTAAACTTCCTTTCCTTCAGTTGAGGCTGATTAACCTGGAGCATTTTGACTTTTTCAATGCCAGCTAGTATGAGAAAAAAATCCTCAAGAAAATCTCAGTCCCTCTTATTGTTAGCGTAGATGCACTTGTCAAAAAAATGTAAACAGAAGTGTTTACAGAGTTAGAGTTTCAGAAGGATGGAAAAAGGTTCACAATCTTTTGTTTCCTTCAGTTCCTAGAATTTCTTGGTACCATATGAATGAAAAGCATTATTCTGAGACCTAGAAATATATTTTGAGAATTTAAAATGTTGCCAAATATTGGTCAGTCAGATTTCCTCTTGCTGTTTTTAAGAAATAATTTTAGTTATCAGCTGGTATTGTTTTCTAAGTACAAAATGTAGTTACTTGGCAGATTAGAGCTGTTTGGGAAATTTACACATCTGTGCTAGTTCAAACACAAGGCTGAATGTAACCTCTTGAATGCTAGACTTGTATGCTCTTCTTGACCTTCTAATACAACTTCGTTTTATTTCTGAGATAGGATTTCACTGAGTAGCTCAAACTGGCCCCAAACTGCTCACTGTGTAGTCCAGGCTAGCCTTGAACATCAGTAATCCTCCTGCCTCAGGCTCTTAATGCTGAGATTACAGACATGAGCCATTGTGCACTTCAAAATGTGTACATTAAATGCAAGCACTAATAAACATTGTAGAGTATTTTTACCAGCTTCAAAATTATTTGATTATATTTGAGGGTCTCATTTACTAGTAAAGTACATTTGCTTTATTTCCACCCTGCCTTCTCCCCTCTATGGTCTCCCAACCCTCTTGAATTTACTACCTCTTCTTCTATAATTATTTCTATTTTACACACACACACACACACACACACACACACACACACACACACACACACACACCCTTACTGATTCCAGTTACTATTGTACATGGAAAGGAAGGCTCTTTAAAACTTGTGGGAATTTGAATCACCACATACACTTGAGGTCATTTAGGCCTCAGCAGCAGCACCTAGCAGCCACCAGGAAAGAAGGTCAAGCATTGGGCTCCACTGTTAACGTTTCAAGTCTCCCACGGTTAGAATGGAGCTTTAAAAGGATTCAACATCTTAAATTTAGAATATTAAGAATTTTTTTAAAGAAGTTTTAGAATGTATTTTAATCTTTGATATGTAAAATTATACAATAAGTAAATTTTGACTTCTATCATCTTAAAAGCTATTTAATGCTATTATAGAAATTTCATTAGTTAATGTGTTTTATTTTGATTAAAATAGAAGTTACCAATTTATTCTGCTGGGGTTATTAAATGGGCAGTGAAGCTTTATTTCTAAGGCTATAAGTAAATTTTAAGAGTTTAACAAGACATGATAGGCTGGTTAAATATACTACTATTTATTTGTATGCTCAAAATGAAATTTGGGCTTACTACATAAATTAACATTTTCTTTTGACTTTTTCTCATATTCATTTTTATGATTTTAGACTTAAAATATAGTCTGATGTGTTTAATGTGGAATTCATATTATTCTTAGTTACTTGGTATTTTTATCCTAAGCTGCTCCGAGCAACAGGGTAACTACTGGGGCCTTGTTGGCATTTAACCTGGGCTTCATTTGACATACATTACCTCAGTTCACATTGAGATCAGCTGCCAAGGAAGACTGGACATTACCCAGCTCTGACCTCATAGTTTGTATTCTTCAAAACAGTGTCGTATTACTGCTAGTTAAGTCTGTTTTCCTATTAAACGTCCCTGGTGTTGGTTAATCTTTCTTCAGTCATGTAGACAAGGCATAGAACTTGCCAGTCTGTATTGTTGTGGTTTGAATGAGAAACACCCCCTATGGGCTTATGTAGTTGATCCGTTAGTCTTCAGCTGGTGACACTGGAGTGGCGGCATTAGGAAGTTGAGCCTTGGTGGAGGATCTATGTCTATTCAAGGTGGGCTCATGTAACTTCCTAGTCTGGCATCCTTGATTCCTGTATGCAGCTCCCTATGTCTGACTTCATGCCTTCCCTGCCTGTTACCATGTCTTCTCCACCATAATGGAATCTCTTCCTCTGGAACCGAAATCCAAAATAAATCCTTTCCTCTTTGTTTCTATTTCAGTATCAGAAATAACTAATATAGTTATACCTTGTTGATAAATGACAGAAGTATAGTTCAAGTGGATCAGTGGGCAGCACCAGGCTTTGGCCACATGTCTGGTTACTGGTATAACCACTGTTACAGAACCCTGTGGCAGGTACTATACTTACATTAGTTAGTGAGACTCACAAAACCCCAAGTGGTAAGTCCAAATATGATAGCACAATTTTATTCACAGGAAAGATATCTTTGAGAGACTCATTAACTCAACCGTCCATAGAACAATAGTACCTGGAATTTAAATATAGTGTTGTATGGTCCCAAAGCTAGATTTACATTTGCTATACATGCAGAGCATTTCTCGAAGACTAGTTGGAATACACTGACTTTATCAGAAGTATTTTTACATTTTAAGCTCAACTGAATGCTGAAAAGAAGTAATGCCATGTTTTGATATATACTACCAGAAAGTCGGGATTCTTAAATCATTAAACTCAGGAAGAGTCCTATTTCCTTCTTTCTTTTTTCTTATTTTGAGAGAGTGTCTTATTGTTTCCACATATGGACTTGAACTCATTCTGCAATCCAGTCAGTCCATTCTGCTTCCAAGGTGACCAGCCTCAGTCATTAAGCCCAGCTGCTTTTATCTATCTATTTATCATCTATCTATCTATCTATCTATCTATCTATCTGTAAATGATCACAATGTCTGTAGTATCACAAAAACAGTCTGAAGATCCCTGTAGAAGGTGAATCATTGCTTGTCATGCAATCAATACCAGTCTCAGCAGAGGCATTAACTCACCAGAAGGACACAGTCACCAGGCAGGACCAGAATTTCTAAAGCATGGCACTCATGATACCTGGTACCATCATGCATACCATTGCTAAGAAAGAAGTCTTAACAACATTGCTGGTTGTGCATGTAAAACATTATCCCTTGCAAAGCATTGATGCAGCCAGACCATATCCAGAGACTCAGCTCCAACAGGTTGCAATCTCAGGCTCCTTCCTGTACAAGCCTAGTGCAGAGATTGTCATGATTTCAGTAAGCAGATATCAGTTAATGAACTAAAACCAATTTAAACACAACTAGAAAAACATGTAAATCACCACATGCAGAATTACTAAAGTAAATTATGTCACTCCAACAGAAAAAAGCGCTTGTTGGCAGTGAGTGGTTAGAGGAACTGGGTGTCCAGACAGAAAAGCCAGGAGAACCCTGCCCTCTTCTACGCTGCTTTTATGTGTGCCATTGTTTCACAGCCCCTGCTCCTACGTGGCACAAGAACATAATTCATCCTCCTACATATGGACCAGGAGGTAACACAAGCCAGGCCCATTATTAATTCTTTGTTCATGAGCTCTTAACCATGTAATTGTTTTAACGACTAGCAGGTGGCTTAGAGTTTCAGGTTTGCAGACTTAAACTCTTTAAGTAGGGAGATTAGTCCATGTGGGAGACTCGGGCTCGGAATAAGACTACAAAACACTCACTCCCCTTCATAACAAACAAGAAAGACAGCTCACTGGCACCTGAAGAGGAAAGGCACCACGGAGGGTGATCCAAATAAGACAGATGTCAGCATTCCTTTCTGGAGAAGCTGTGTGCCTTCTGGAGAATCCAGGTCAGGGAGAGCAGAGGTCTTTCCAGATATGCACACTCAACTCCTCTTCACAGCATCTCCAGCCTGGAATGAACACTGAGCATGTAATTCGGCTGGTACAATCACTGTGTTTCTGGTGCTTGCCTCTTCAGGCCCTGGTGTGCTGGCACTAGTCAATTCATTCACTTCTTTTCTGTGTATGATGGTTTCTATAACTCCAGAAAAACTTCTTCTAAACAGAGACTAATTTTGCAACTTCTTCTGCTATAATGTGCCAAAAAATGAGGTTTTTTTTTTTGTTGTTGTTGTTGTTTATTTATGTTTTTGGAGACAGAATTTCGTTGTGTAGCCCAGGCTGGCCTCAAGCTCTCACGCTTTCTGCCATCATACCAAACTCAATCGACAGCTTCTGTTTTTTTTTTTTTTTTTTTTTTTTTCCCAATAGGGTTTCATGTAACCCAGGCTGGCCTTGAGTGTTCAAGCACCCTGCTAACACGCCTAGCTCATCAAGAGAGTTTTCTAATTTTGAGAGTCACATCTTTAGTGTGAAGTGTGCTTTTCTTTGACAAAGGCCTTCTTGGCAAAATTGTGTCTGCTGAAGCTGCTGTAGGGTAAGCATGTAGGAGTTTCATACTATGATCAAGTGGGATTCGTTATTTCCCATGTTCAATGATGGTGGAACACCACTCCCATCTATGTTATCTTCAATTCATCTTTCAAAAATCCATCTAACCTTCACACATCCATGGAAATGTCTAAGGAAAATCACATTTGGTCCCAACCAAGCTTCTGAGTTCACATATTGTTTTGAGTTCACATATCATCCATCTAAAGTGTACAGTCCAGTGGTTTTAGTATTCGGGTAATTTGCATAGTTGTGCTAACCCCACAATCAATTTAGGTCATTTTAAACACTCAAGGAAAGGAAACTCCATTTCCTGCCAGCATTCTCAATTTCAACTTCTATGTTTTGGGCATCTGTAATTTTAAAAATTGCATTTATTTATATATGTGTTCATGTGCACGCATGTGCTGTAGGTAGATCACATGGCAATTAGCAGGAGCTAGTCCTCTTTTTTTACTCTGTGAGTCTCAGGGATTAAATTTATAAGGCTTGGCACAAAGGACATTTCACCATGAAGCAACCTTGTCAGCCACAAGCTCTTGGTAATCCTATAGACCACCAGCCAGGCAGGATTCCCTGGAATCTTCCTGCTTGCATTTTCCTCTTCCAAGATCATACAACTTTAACACAGGAGAATCTGGTGTAAGAAGAAGTAGAAATATGGGCCCTAGTTTTTATTATCTCAGCATCCCTCCTTTCTCTCCTACCCCCTCAGAATCCAGCAAAGAAAACATACTACGAAACTTGTGATCATTCATGTAGCCCTCCCCAGCTCTATACTGTTTCATGGGAACCAATTTTAGCACGGATTCTATGAATCATGATAGAAACTTTGAGAAACATCACCTGCAACTTCTAGGCTCTGAAGTGAGTGCCCTCAGAAGACCAGCCAAGATGGCCTGTGTACTGACCATAGCCAGAAACCTGACCTTTGCCCAGCAGTACTTTCAGTTTTCAGTGGGTCATGGGATCCTCACCCAGACATGAACTGAGGGATCAGCTCAGTGCTCAATTAAAATTACCCAGTGCCTCAGCCAGAAAATAGCTACCTTAGTATTGGAACAAACTCTACTTGGCTCAAAGTCTAGTCTTAGTAAATATTGTCTCTGCTTCTTATTAACAACAATAATTAAACACAACTTTCTTCACAACATACAATCATAGATCTCATGCTACAAATATGAAGCTTCTTATTGGAGCTGTTTTCCCATAGGTTTTTATTTTAATAGTGGGCAATGCAATGTGCAGAGGTTTTGTTTCTGTCTTCTTTGCCACATCTCCATGAGCGAGACACTGTACAGGAGTCCATAGTTCAACTGCCTATGTACACCTGTATGAGTTTCAGTGGCTTGATCACTGTGATACAAGGCTACTGTGAGCCACAATTGGCCCTCAACAGAAGTATCCCTGAGAGGCATCAGAACTGTATCTAAGTTGTTCCACTTTTATGCACAGTTGCCTACTTTACAAAACATTTTGTTCAGTGATAGATTGTGTAGTCAGTGGAACTGGACTGTAATGTGCCTATAGCTTAGGGTCATGGTAGCCATCCTAACATAGCTCAACAGATTACATGTTTGCCATGGTTCTGGTGTGAATAAACCTTCAAGTCATATAAATGTGTAGCACATATAGTTATGCACAGTGTGAAATAACTGATTGTAAATGGTTGTGACTGGCATATTTACTTTTACACATCTATCATCCTTTTAGCCTAATCCTTCCTGCTTACAAAGGAAGACATTTACTGGAGAACATCATGTCAAGTTACTCAGGCATCAGCCTTCCATGGATTATGTTGACCATATCCCAAGTTTGCATCAAAGATCATCTTAAGTAAATGGCTTAAATAACATGTACATTTCTGTTAGTATACTCTACATAGTTTAAATATGGTCAAATTGCTTAATGATGCAGAATACATCCAGACATCATTAAGCAAAAAGTGTTGCTAAGGATTTGGCTTAGTGGTTATAGTAGTTTAAATGAGAATATCTCTGTAAGAGCAGATATTTGAACACTTGGGCTCCAGTGCTGTTTGGGGAGGTTTAGGAGGTGTGGACTTGCTGGAAGAAGTATGTCACTGGAGGTGAGCTTTGAAAATTAAAAGATTCATGCCACTCTTAGTTATCTTGCTCTGATTTATGCTTGTGGTTAAAGATGTGAGCCCTTAACTTCCTGTTCTAGTGGCTATGTCTGTTTTCTTCCATGCCTCCCCAACACCATAGACTCCTACCCCTCTGGAATTAGAAGCCCAAATAAAGTCTTTCTTCTACAAATTATCTTCGTCATGTTGTTTTATCACAGCAACAAAAGTGCTGTGATTAAAAAGAAAAGTGCCCTCCAATTGCAGATCACTTGCTAGAAAGTGCAAGCTATGGATTGGGTCACCAACACTTGCAAGGCTGTGACCTCAAAAGAGTTATGACCTCAAAAGGGAGGTGGAGGAATTAAGCAGTGCATGACTATATGTAAAGAGGTATAGATAAATATCAAGTATCGATACTTAGAATGCATGTTAGACTATAGACACAAAGAACACATGTGTCAGGAAATATCTATACATACAGAAAGGGGTAGAATAAGGATCCAACATATGTCATCTCATATAACTCTCATGGCAGCTCTGAGGCGTTTATTATCTTTAAGTTCAGAGTCCAGAGTGTGGTAGGAGAGTTGGTCAGAGAATGAGACCAAAACCAGCATCTGAAAGAAACCCATTATCAGCAAAACATACTAGAAACACTTTCCAGGGCATCAGGTAACATGCACAAAAATATGCTAATAAAAAAATGTAATACAAATGACCCCCACAGGTCCCAGTTCTCTGGGAATAACATACAGGGAGCTTTTGACATTTATCCTAGATCTATTTCATTTCCTTCCTTGAAATAAATTTCTTAAGAATCTATCCTTTCCTCTACTATTGTCCACATGTTCCTGACAAATTTACTTTTGTGGTATAAAAGAATCTGGAAATCTCAGTGGATATGGATGAGACTTTTACCTGCCCATGACAAGAGTTGCTCATAATACATGGCTAGGATCAGTGTTTAACTTGACTGATTCATTCATTGATTCATGTCTTAATCCAGAGATCCTGGCAAGGCTGTCTCCACTTTTAACCAGTAAGAAAAGCAGATTACAATAACCTAAGCATTCTGATACTAAGTTGAGTTTTTCAGCCTTTTCATTTTAAGTTCTACAATATTCTAAAGTACAATTTCTCTATCTTTAAAAATACACTTTCATTTATTCATTAGAAATTTCACGCATGTACATATGTATCTTTATTATATCCACCCTTGCTTCCCTTTCAATTTATTTGAGGACTCTTCTAACTCATCTCTCTTGCTAATTCATTTCCTTATTTTACTTTGTTTTTTAATCCAGGGAGTGTAATTAGTGATGCCTATATGTGTATGACATAGGATAATCTAGGCAATCTACCAGTCACCACCACCCCAAACACACAAAAAGAAAAATGACTTTTCTCCCAGCAGCCATCAACTACCAATAGTTCTTTAGCTGGGAATGGAGTCTTGGTAGCCACTCCCCAATTCATGCTGGGTAAACAAAGCTGCTGTGAGTTCATGTGTACAATAGCCATGTCATGGGCAGAATACAACAGTTCACAGTGTTCTTCTCCATCCCTTGGCTCTTATATATTTTCTGTTCCTTCTTCCTTAATGTTCCCTGAGCCGCAGTATTGAAATGGTGATATAGATGGTTCATGTATGGCGGATTACTCACAATTGCTAACTTTCAGCACTTACAATGGTTGTTACTCTTTGAGTTAACCACTCCCTATTACAAGAAGAAGCTGATCAAGGCTGGGAGAAGAAGCACACATCTATGACTATAAGCATACATATTCAGAAACAATTTGACAATATGACCATCTAGAGAGACAACAATGGTAAGTTTTCCCTAGGGCCTGACTCCCCTAAACATGATTTTGACCATGTTTATAGTTACCAGTGTAAGATTCCTTCTGTGGAACAGACTCAATCCAATCACAAGAATGGATGGATACTCTTTTAATCATCCTGTCACTATTGCACTGGTGAGCACGTGTTATGTGGCAGGTCAGTATTATAGAATGCAGGATTCAGAACTGGGCAAGAGAGCTTATATCTTTTCTCCCCTACACAGCATCTTTTGGCACTGTGCAAGCTAGGTATCAGGGATGAAATTTCCTGGTATTTTCTAAATCTTTTAATAAAACTCATCCCAAGGATTCATCAATTCCACAGGCGCCAAACAAGTTTTGTTTATATATGTGTATGACTCTGATAAACTGCCTCCCATTTTAATTAAAAGAATAATGACACCTGCCTTGTAGGCTTTCATGATCCAATAACCACATTATATCCACATGGTCCAGACTCCAGCACACAGAATAGCTTTAGTTCCTGTGGACAGTCCTGTAATTATACAGTGGGATTTAACACCAAGAGGCTTGCTGAGGCACGAATGACTGTGGTAGACCATTCATTGTATTTTACATCAAAATTTACATTTTTAAATTTGAAGCTTCTCTTTAGGTTGGGGTTGTCGTTGATTGATAAAGAACAATATTATCAAATCTTTTCCATCCATGTACACAGCTCAAAACCAAATTGATGAGCACTTGCCATACCACTGAGCTTTCTGACGTCTAGGCTGCCCATGAGAGACAGTGAATTAAGTCTTTAATGTTACCTCTTAGAAAGGCAAGATGGCCTGTGATGAGTTGCAGGGGAGAAGATCTCTTGGAGTGCCAATTTGTCTGAGGATTGAAAAACAAACAGGTTCTGGAAGAGGAGGACAGGGGACCAGTGAGGAATGCCGATTAGATGTGACCCGAAGAGAATAAAACCCAACCCCAAATAGGCAGAGCACATCAACTGCTATTAAATCATGGCTTTTATTTTTCCCTACTTTGCCCTTTCAATGTTTGGTTTCTCCATAAATGAAAGGAATCATTTGAAGTGAGGGTCTGGAGAAGGAGGGCCTCTGACCCCTAGCTCGACCACAGAGATCAAAGGCAGGCCCATATGTGTGAGATATTATCTTTTCAAGGCAAGTGGGCTGCTGTTTTGTGATGCACTAGTGTGGAAACAGACAAATAGCCAGTTAGTGACCACTGAGGAGAGATGATGGACGGACGTGGGGGCTGAGCAGAAGGAAGGGGAGTGTCTGAAGGGCAGCACGCCTCTGAGGCCTCTGTATTTTGTTTTGACTCTTGAAAATCCTTCCACGTTTGGGGGTTTAATTACTTTACTTGTGACTTAACTCTCAGCCACCTTCCACGCTTGGAGTAAATAGTTACCATTGCAAACACACTCCTTATTCCTAAGTATGTCATTATTTTATTTTCCAGGATGAGGCTATGACACCGACTTGCTACAAACATGAACTCATAGCTAAGATCTTCACCAGTGTGTTTCACAAGAAAGTGCTTTGTATGCAATCTCAGTTTGAAAGCAAGACTAGCTATCCCACAGCTACAGTGACATTCAATACATAGGAAGGTTATGATGCTCTTCTCCTCCTCCCTGGCTCTGCTACTCGCCCATACATAATTAATCCCGGGGGGGTGGGGGACGCTGGCTCTCCTTGTTATTTCTGAGGGATGCTGTGCTGACAGAAGGATATTGTCAACTCCTAGGACTCACCACACAGTTTAGAAGCTTTCAGGGGTCTTGGTCTACACACTGTCCTTCAACAGTTTGACTATTATTGGTTCTCAAAAAAAAAAAAAAGAGTGAAAGAGACCCAAGGTGAGATGGATTTCAGCCTGTGTGGTTGAACTTGATCTTTATATCATTTTTCCTCATTGCAGACTTGTGGTAATGGTTCTTGAGGGGCAACTGGGCTCGTTCCAGCGACTTTTGCTCCTTTGTTCCTTCCTCAGCATCCATTATGTTTCCAGATTCCTTCATCTTTTCTCATCTTCTTGTCTCTTCTCTCACTCTTCCATTGTCTCTCTTTTCTTCCCATCGAGGGCTCACTCTCTCCTCACTGTTCTTGTCTTCACACTGAATGTACTGGTTGGTAGAGATCCAACCAGCACCTATATGGGGCAGAGTAGAGCACGGAACAGTCCTTTCTGTTGTTAATATGTTCATTAAGAACCCCATATTTTGTTTAATTAATATTCTTATTTTTATTTTTAATTTTTATTATTTCTTTTTTAGTTTTTCTTTGTATGGAGACACTACATGGGTAAAAGGCAGATACAGAAGGACTAGGAAATGAGTATGATTGGGGTTTGTGATGGAAAATTCCTAAAGAACTAATGAAAAATTACATTTTTAAAAAATAAAAAGAAAGAAAAATATCCCCATTTGTCAGTTTATCCTGGTTTCTATTTTTTTGTGACACAGACACACATATATAAACTGACATATGCACGAAAATAGACACACCAATATGCATACAAATAAAACACATAAATTATAATGTATACACACATGAATGAATACAAGCACATGTGATAACATGGCCCCAGAATATAGAATAATATCCATGCTAATATAAACACATTATCAGAGGCATCAAAACACACAGAGACATGTATAACATGATGAATTGTTGAATACAAACTAACACTAGCACATATATACCACAACATACACCAATACATACCAACATACACACTAACACAGATCACATCAGCATACATGCTAGTGAGAATACACCATAGAGTAACACACAGCAGTACCATAGCACATAATAATATACAGACCAATAAACACATTACAGACATTAGGACATATACACTAACCCACACGTCAAAGCACACTGACCCCTATGCAGCCCAACACATGAACACAAACAGTGCAAACAGAACCACTTCTAAGCTCTGGACCATGTTTCTTCATTACCCAGCTGATAGGGCTCAGGAGTAGATTCAGATTGCCAGGGGCTTTATAGGGTCACCTGCTGTGTTTGCTGACAGCCAAGATGAAGGAATTCTTGCTACTCTGTAAATACAACTTACTATGTCATTCTCATTGGAAACAAGGTCATTTCAGTTGGAATGAAGCAGAAGGCCAGGAGGTTCTGGCCTCTGTTCTGAACTTGGAATAAGAAGATTGCTGAGCGCTCATTGTAGCTTGGTGAATCTGCAGTCACACAGCAAGAATTTTCAGAAACCAAACACAGCACCTCACACACATGGCACTCCTAATGTTCAGGTACCATAGATAATGAATGGCCAGTAGCAAAAGAAAGAGGCATACACTAGCAATTGTTAAACGCTCTAGTAAGATCTGGCATGCAGCCAGTTAATACAGCTTTACCTATAATGGGGAAAAAAAGTGATATGGAACCTCCCACCACAAAAACAAAACAACAAAACAAAACCCACATATGATATAGCTAGACAGTTTTAGACGAAAGACCTCCATTTCCTCTAGGAGGTGTGGAATGAGAAGGCACTTGGAGCTGAAGAGAAGGGATGAACGAGTGGGAAGCAGAGGGCCTGGAGTGAGTGGCCTGTTATTCCCAGGATCTAACATGGGTGTAACTAGGGAGCCCCTAGGGTGTCCCTGACACTAAACACAAAAGCAATTAGTTTTCTTTTAACTTTGTCTTATCACCCTATTCCTCAAGTAGAACATAAAAAGCAACTTTGATAATTTAATACAAGAACGTTGTATTTTCCCCCAAAGAAACTATGCAAATATACTTTTCATTTATAAATCACCTAAATGAAATTCTGTCTTTTGTGCTAACATGAACACGATCTTATTTCAATACCATTGTGGCCATACCATTGGCTCTAGGGCCTGTTGCCTGCTAATAAGAGCCATTCATCAATTTCTGAAAATAAATTTCTACTGACTCCAAGGCAGATCTCTGCAATGTAAATTTCTGTGTCAAAAAGATGAGCTGATTGCTCTTTTAACACTCACTCCCACGTGACTTCTCCTTTATTGTCCTAATGTGCTTAGAAATCAGAGAGACAAATTCTCAACATTTATTTATTTACTTTTATATTTGCATTTATTTATTTATTTGCTTGACAACTTTTAACCGGTTGTTGAAGTTCTAAGACACAGGAATCCTTCTAGTAAAAAAATAAATTTAAAAATTTTATTCATAATAAAAGGCAAATTGGTTAATAGGATGCCATTTAATAAATCAAATACAAAGGATGTGTTACCTGTCAATAACTGATGAAAAAGTCTTTTCAAAATTCTTTGACGGTCGTTGCTGTCAGCTCCTGGCATGAACTTTTGGGATTTTCCCAACTCCTGATGACATCCCTTCTTTTGGTGGGAGACAGCTCCATGGTCTTGGGATAAGCAAGTTTCTGTCCTCTCTCCTCAAATGGCACTATAGTGAGTTGCTGAGGAGTAGATCTTTCTACCCTAGCACCTAATAGCATTTAAAATTCAGTGGGGAACAATCTGTGTTTGTTCAGGTACATTGCCTCCTATCATAGAGCAAATGGAAGCAGGAGAAGGTGACTGGATCTCACATCATGTTTCAGTTACTGCATGAGTGCTGTGTGCTAATTACTGCAGCTTTGAAAGTTAGAAAACTGAGAAGCAAACAGTGCTTAGTGATCCACACTGACTGAGATATTGATACAATTTATGTGATTTAAAAACAATTAATTGCTTCTTGGCCTTCAAACAAGTCTATGGTATTCACATTGGAGAAATGTTCCCCAAGCAGAAATATTTTAAAATGCCCAGATGGTACACCCTGCTTGATTCCTTGAGATATGGGGGTTATGGTGAGGTCTATTATACTTAATTTATTGTCTTTATTCAACTTCTTTATTAGTAGATTTTGTGATATGTATAATATAATTCTGTATAAATACAGACATACATATAGATACCTGTGGTATGCTAATACAACTGTGTGAGCAAACACATATGGTCATGCTAATCAAGAGAACTGAACTAGAGGTCACAGGTTTTTGGTATTTCTTATCAAGTTTAAGATATAGAATGTAAACATTTCCTAATGATATTTATGAGATTCTCCTATAGTATCTGAATCATTTGTCGTAAACCTTCTGAGATAAATATGACTTTGCTTCTCATAAAGAGCTATAGCTTCATGTCAGAGATGAGTCTTCTATACGAGTCTCCTATATAATTATGTTGTGTGAGCAAATATCATTCACCCTGGCTAAGGTGTATTATGTCCCAATGGCTCATCATATTAGGATGCAATAAATATTGACAAAAGTTTGCCAGGTTCAGTTTTGTTGTAGTCAGTCAGTTAAAGATAAGTTTATGGACTTCAGGAAAGGAAGCTTCCTATTTGAACTTGTGTGGCATCAGCTAATGCAGTGGTACACTCAACAGCCTGTTAACAACTGTCAATGCTGAAGGAATGAAGTGATTCAGTTCAAGTAGCAATTCCGAATTTTATCATCAGCAAGCCCACCAGATAACTGTAGGTTTCAGGATGAAAAGTCACAGCTTCCTCAGTTCTTGGGCACCAAAGAACTTGAAAATTATACCTCTCGGGAACTCACCATCAGCTGTAGTCTTTTTCTGGTTTTATAGTATGAACTTTCTATTAGATATTTGATTTATAATTCCCAAACCCAAATGAACAACAGAAGTCCTCCTTGGATGCTATGTGAAATTATTGCTCCTTTAGCTTGAAGTGACTGATGGTGCTTTCTAGGGTAAGCAGGTATGCAAAGAAAATCCACTACTCATGAATGGAAGATTTCCACAGGAAACACTCTTACTGCCCAAGTCCCTTTCTTATTCTGTATGAGGGTCAAAGGTTCCGGAAAAAGCCCAAAGCCTTTATCCTACAAGTACCCACTTGACTTTCTTGTGTCATTCCACCTCAGTAAAAAGATCTGCCTTCACAGACTATTCACAAGGACACAGTGTGCAATGCTAGTCCTCGGCTGGCAATGCTCAGCCTCAAACACTTCTCCCCCACGTTAACAGAGGCCCAGCACTGCTCCTCTCATGATTACTCTCCTCCTGGTGGGAGGCTTGGAAACCCTCCATGAGCCTCTATTCCCTGATCCTCTCAGAATAGAAGGTTTCTCTGAATATGAAGAGTGCCACTGCTTGTTCTTGTTTTTGAAGTTCAGTTACATTGGTCCACTGAGTGTTTTCCACTCCCTCTCCTGACTCACATTCCTTCCAAATGTGCTTCCACGGCTGCAGAGAGTTAAAGCTGCTCTTCGAACACATGTTTGGGGATCTCAACATTTGGATATTTTTCTGTTTTCTTCCTTTCTCTCTTTGTTCGCATTTTGTTGAGACAGGGTCTCTCTGTGTTGCCCAGACAGACATACAGCTCACAGCAATCCTGTACCTCCTTACAAGGTCCTGGGGTTGCTTACAGGAGGAACACACATCTGGCTTTGAACTGCTGCCAGTCCTCTGGGCATCTTGATTTAACTCTTATCTAGAGAGATTATTTTCATAAACATTGTTTTCATTCTATTATTTATACTTTTTTCGTTTTCATATCAGTTTTTCAGGCAAGCTTTTATTTTAAACTCTGTAGACCAGGCTGGCCTCCAACTCACAGATATCCACCTGTCTCTGCGCTGCTGGTGCTGGGATTAAAGGCTTACCCCACCACTGTCCAGCCACTATCCCAATTTCAAAAGACCACTTTTCACCCATTCATTCATTTATTTGCTCTTCAGACTACTTTTCCAATCATGAACATCTTTATTAACTTCGTTAATTAAGAACCAAATATAATGATCACTGTGTTGAGTGAAAAGAGTAATATGAATTACTCTCCTGCATCTTATAGACTCCTGCAGAAAGAAACAGTAAGTAAATACATGTAAAAACAAATATAAAGCTGAAACCTGTACATAGGCAATGAAAGAATATGGACCAAGAGAATTTCTGAGGACCACAAACTTCTATCCATACGGATTATCATCTTTTGTCTAAAACACTCATGAATGGAACAATTTTGAATTTCAGATACATTTGTATTTTTTTTTGATGTAACAATTACTGGTGTTTATGAAACTTTAAAATTAACATAATAATTAATGCAATCTACAGATTCAATATAATCCTCATCAAAAGTCTAACACAATTCTTTACAGATCTTGAAAAGACAATCAGAAACTTTGTCTAGAATTACAAAAATCTAGAAAACTAAAATATTCTCAAAAAATAATAAAAGAACTACTGATGTTATGCCAATACCACACCATTTTTATAAGTGTGACTCTATAGTAGAGCTTGAAGTCAGGGATGGTAATGGCTCTGGAGGTTCCTTTATTGTACATGATAGTTTCAGCTTTCATGTGTTTTTCTTTTTCCATATGTAGATGAATATTGCTCTTTCCAGATCTGTATAAAGTTGTGTTGTGACTTTTTCCCCTTCTTTATTTTGTATTTATTAAAAAAAACAGTAAAAAGAAGAGCTGAAAAAGAAATAAAGGAAACATGACCCTTCATATTAGCTGCAAATAGTATTAAATACCTTGGAGTAACTATAACCAAAGAAGTAACAGACCTATTTGACAAAAATTTTAAATCATTGAAGAAAGAAATTGAAGAGGATATCAGAAAATGGAAAGCTCTCCCATGTTCCTGGATTGATAGGATCAACATAGTAAAAATGGCAATTCTACCAAAGGCAATCTAC
>PVIH01004893.1:0-84383 GCA_004025045.1 Sigmodon hispidus | reverse complement strand
TATTGCCAAAATAATTTTACTCAACATTTGTATTTTAAATTATTGTTACCTACATAGTGAGACTTGAGTCTAGAAATGAAATTCATTTGTTTTACATAGAACTTTGTACATTGCCATAAATCATTTCATAAAATAATTTTTTCAGTGTGCCTTATTTTGACTTTAACCTGATACATAAAATTAGGTACAGATATGCCTAATTATGACCTCGTAAAGGGTTTCAGAATTTGTCAGTGTACCTAAGACGTTAGACTTTCAGATTAAGGATGCTCAACCAGGATTTGACTTCTTAGCTGCCTTGTTTTCCTTATGGCCCTTACCTGGACCATAACTTAAAGTTTGCTTGGTGCAATGATGTGGTTAGTTCCTATCCTTCCCACTAGACTGAGTGCTGAGCAGGGATTTGTTGCTAAGGACAGAGTGATGCAGGGTGGTGACAATACTTTTGTGCTCTTCCACATGAGCATGCCAAATGAAGTACCCAAGACTATTCTTGACTGTGTTATTTCAGCTGTTACCATTATGATTATTTCAGTGACACTGCTTTGCTTTGCTTTGCGTTCAGCTTTCTGAGACATAGATCATGTTGTGTAGCCTGGACTGGCCAGGGCTGGCCATCCTTTTGCCTCAGCCCCTTCCTTGCTGGTTTTCTGTTTTGTGGCCTATACAAGCACAGTTAGATTCATGCTTTGATATCGTGGACCTTCAGTGTTTATGAGTGCAAGTTGATTTCATGTTTTATCTTATACTTGTCTTGTTCTGAAAGGTATTTTTCTTTCATTATAAGTTATACAACAATAATTCTTGGAAGCTGACTTATCAGGAACCCAGGTCAGGATCTCAGTGCCACAGTTATTTCATCTTTCACACAGATACATATGGTCACCCAAAGATTTACTGGGCAGGTCCTCTGTGCTAAGCATTTTGAATGCTGAGGAGGCTTGGGAGGCTAATTGCAATATCTCAGCCTTGCTGCTGGGTCATAAGGCTGAGGAAGACAGTGCCGCCTGATCATGTTCACTATGTGATCCCATTTCAGTATTCACTCTTCAGTCACTAGTAAGTTGACTTCCTCAGAAGCAAAAGAAGCCAAGGAACTATTTCTTGGAAACTTCTAGCAAGCTGCTAAAGATAAAAATTACCTTTCCTTTTTTTCCTCTTTCACTTTATCTACCAGTGGTCTTGCCCTACTTTGTGATTGTTGAAACAAATAAACAAGTGCTGGGTAGAGAGAAAGGGCAGAAAAGAGACTTCATCCAAATGGCTAGCTGTCCACTGACATGTCCTGTGGGGTACGGTGGTTTCTTTTGTCACATGATATAGCTGAGAACTAGCTGCCCAGACAGGTAGTACATTTTCCAACATTCTTTGCCTGCAAAGCAACCTGGGTCACTGGGCTTTGTCCAAAGGCATTGAATGAATAATTTGTGTATCCCAAACATGACCTCCCTTTTCGATAGATAGCATCCCTTAAGGCTACTCTAAGAACCACGAATTGGCAATAATGTGGGCAGAGGAGTGATGTACAGCTTGAGTCCTGTGCTACCGGGTGAGGTTAAAAACGACCTGGCTTCCCCTTCTCCCTTCTCTCTCCCTCTCGCCCTCCCCTCCCCTTCCCTTCCTTCTCTCCCCCTCTGTCTCTCTCTCTCTCCTCCATCCTGCCCTTCTCCGGGTACCCGAACTCTCATTTTCTTTTTCTTTTTTATTTAAGCTAAAGTTTATTACTAGAGAAACACAAAACAACTCCAACAACAGTAAAGTTACTTCAGCTATTTAATGTTTCCCATTGGATTTTTTTTAGACTTGTTTTTTTTTTTAATTTTTGAATAAAGTCTCATTTTTTTTATCCATGTATCCCCTTGTTCAAACTCCCTTCCCCCTCCTGCCCCTCCCAGTCACTCTCTCCTCTCCCCATCTCCTTATCTCCTCCCCAGCAAGGACTGGAGGTCCCAAGGTCCCAATATGGTTTAGTTCAGCGTCCACTCCTGGCAGATCCACTTTCCTCATCCCAACATCAAGACTGAGTCAGGTGTTCCTCTAAAGGGAGTGGGCTCCAAGGTGCCAGTGGAGGTGTTTCAGATTCCAAGCTGTTCAGTGGTTGTGGTTTGCAGCTTGGACATGCTTTGCTTTTTGTTTAAAGTCCACTAATGAGTGAGTACATCCCCTGCTTATCTTTCTGGGTTTGTGAGACCTTGCTCAGGAGGATATTCTCCAAATCCATCCATTTGCTTGTGAATTTTAGGATGTCATTTTTTTTCTCACTGCTGAGAAGTCCTCCAACTTTCAAATAAACTCTTGTGTGGAAACAAAAATGACCCAGCTTAGAATGATCTTCCTTGGCCGGTGATGTCAGGTCTCTCATGTTAAAGTGACTTGGCATCCACTTGCAAGAAGTCTTTCCCTACTTCTCTGACAAATACATGAAATTTATCACCCCTCTCCACAGCTCATCATTATTTGAACAGTGGTATAAAAATCTCTCAGCATTTGTAGATCATCAATGTTTAAAGCTTATAATGGTTTAACACCAACTTCTTTCAATTTGAAGGGCAATTGGGGGCATTTCCACATCTTCCAGTACAAACCATATTGAGGGACCTGGGAGAAACCTGTCTCCAATTAAAAGTAGCAGTAAAGAGCTCTAACTTAAGACCATCTATTTATCTAGACTTAAAGTCTTCAGAGAGAAAATACAGATAAAGAAGACCTCTTACCTGTAAATCCTATTGTTTTTTTCTATCTGTGATCCCAACCCATGCTTCTCACAAAATAAAAACTTTATGCAACATAATACTCAGGTACTTTTCTCCCAATACTGTGTCCACTAGCAAACAGGAACAATATTTCCAGATGCATCATAAGCAGGAGGCTGCTTTCCACCACCCACTCGGTGCAAAGCTGGAAAAGTCATAAACAGTCCTTGGATACTGCAATTCGATCTTTCAATCTGCCATCACTGACGACAATTTTCTGCCTGATTGGGAGCATAATGTCTAAAAAGAAATTTCAGAACCAGCCTTGGACAAACTCTACTATTGGTGACATCTGCCTTATTACCAATAAAAATGATGTATTGTGTAATAGCAAATTACTCAGAAAACAATTCCCAGACATCACCTTTGCTGTGGAGTGTGAGACAGAACTACTCCCTTTCCTGAATGTCAGGAGGTTTACAGAGGAGAAATGACCTATTGACAGTCACTCAATGGGAAATGTCCCTCCGCACACAAATATATGATGTTTCACTCCATCACTTAGTACCCACGGCGAAAGTAAAATAGAACCATCAGTCCAATGTTTACAGAGCCCAGCAGAATACAAACCTTGCCCTGTGTAGAAGAACATACTCATGAAGAACACAGGGCTTTGGGGTACACTTCATGTTCAACCAACAATGGGTGCTCAAGAAGAACCCTATGCCAGCAATTTTTAGTCTTGAACAATATGAGAGCTATTTTGAAATATCTTAATGAAGACAGATTGGGGACTAAGAAATCCCTAAGTATAGCAGAATATTTCACTGGTCACACATGGCCAAACTAAAAACAAAGTAACTTTATCAACTTATATGAACATTTCTACATTTTCTTCTTCCTCCTCCTCCTCCTCTTCTTCTTCTGACTTGGACAAGGCTGGGAATTATCTTCAAATGACATAAACTTGGGTAAGGATATTAGGTTGGATAAAGGCCTCACTGCGACTCTCAGGAGCTGCCAGTTCATGAGATAAAACATCCCTTAATCTTATTGCAGAGGGTGAGTTAGAATTAGGTCTTAATTCTACCCTTTCCCTTGTCTCAGACACGTGTCTGCATGTGTGCACATGTAGGGGCATAAATGTATTTCTATGCATATACTAAGTGCAAAAAGTACCATGTTCTTTCCTAAACCTTGGAATGCACTATTATGAGTCTGCTGAGAAACAGCCTCACATACCCCAACAGGATGCTGGCCCCTTAACTTTTAACACACTTCCCCAATTAAGCATTGCAGGCTCCAGACTTTAACAGCTGTCTGCAGCTGTTGAAAAGTGATTTATCATTGTCAAAGTTTGTGACCAAAACATTAAAAGATTTTCTTTTCTTTATGTTTGGCAGACTGACTTTCATCTGTATAGCCATCCATCCTCTTTAATGGTTTTTTATTCACAGTTGCAATAAAAAATGAAAGAAAAATATTTTACTGAATAATTTTGAATTTTATTTTCCTCACACAGAATGATCTAATGATTTGTGAGAATCTTTTGTGTAAGAGAATATTACTCTGAAAAATATTTGTTTGGTTTTATGGAGAGAAGTATAGAGGTTTGCTCAAAAGCCTTTTGATGGAAACCTGATTTTATTCATGCATAGGAAATTCTTTTAAATTCTAAAATTGTTCAAAGAAATCTAAAACCGTTTCCCTGTTTGAATAACAAAAAATTTTCCCCCTTTCAAACTGATGTTAGAAAAGACTTCCACATCAAACATGTAGTGTTTTCATAGTGTCATACTTTTGCTTTGAAAGGAAGCCTTATTGCCTCAAAGCTAAGTGGGGGGACCCTGGGAGTACCTGTAACTGGCTTCCACTTTGTATCCTTGGTCCACTGATCTTGGAGACACAGTGGAATGGAAGGCTTTCCGTTTTTCATTCTTACTTTCTACTTTTCCTTCCTGTAACTATTTACCTCAAGTCACTGGGAATCGGATACTATGTGAGTTTGTTATTCAACTGTTTAGCCAACAAGCTCAGGTTCTCTCTCTCTCTCTCTCTCTCTCTCTCTCTCTCTCTCTCTCTCTCTCTCTCTCTCTCTCTCTCTCTCTCTGGAGTGAAACCAGAACTCCCCAGCATGCTTGACAAATTTCTCTATCACTGAGATATCTCCCCAGCTCTTTCTCCTTTTTATTTTATTTTATTTTATTTTATTTTATTTTATTTTATTTTTAGATAGTGCCTTATTGAACTGCTCATGGTGACTTTGAAGTCACTCTCTATTTGAGAGTGGTCAAATTAGAATTTGCCATCTCCTCCCTCAGCTTCTTGAATAGCTTAGACTATTGCATCACCAAGCCTAGCCCAACAAATATTTCTTGAATACCAACTGTGTGTAATGTCTGACTGGTGGCTAGCAAGTAGATGTGTAATCTGGAGCATGTCTTGCCCTCCAGAAATTCTTTTTGCCATGTCAGTCACACATAAGTCTTTGAAAAGACTCTACAAGTTATATCTAGTCTCTGACACATGGTCAACATAACCTTTGACTACTAGATCAGTATTTTATTGTTAATTTTCCCAAGGTTCTGTGAAGTACAGTTTTACTGAATTTGAAAAAAAAAAATCTAATTTCACTATGAGGAGACTTGGAAATTTATTTTCAACCCCAACCTTAGCACGGAGGCTTCCTCCCCTTCCCCCCGTGGATTCTTGATTCACTGTTTTTTGTCCTGGTAAATATGATTCACAGGCTGTAGTGAATGAGATTTCTGGGTGTTTAAGAGAGACCAAGATGTTTTCCTTCTTTATCTGGCTCTCTGATTCTCCACCCCTCCTCCAAAAATGGGGGACTTCTGTGTGTGGCTCTCTAGGGAACAAATTAAAGAAAAGGGAAATTTACATGGAAAGCCATAATGATGCAGGCCTTTAGACCATGAATAAGGTAGAAACAAGAAAGAAAATGCAGTGTGTTTGTGATCATTTAATGCTTATTGAAAATAGACTCTGACTATTACACATAACCAGTGCATGCCAGCTCGCCTTCTGTGAGTCTCAGTTCTACCGTACTCACTGTCTCCTCTGAGTGAGAGCTAGGAAGCCTATTTGTGCTTCCCAGCCTCAGACATACACTCCGTCTGCTTGTCTCCCCGAAGAACACACACTTGGCCTTTGCAACATTTTGGCTATAGATCCGTCCTCCTAAAGATAATAATTTTCTTGAGTAACTTCCTGTTTTAACAACATTCCCCAGAGTGTTAGTCTCCTGAATTATAGAGGTGACAAGGGTACAGGGATAGCTAGAGCTGCACATGCTGATCTAATCAAGACCCACAAATATCTTAGGAAACAAAAGGGACAATAAAAAAGGTGGGAAGAAGAAACTCAACTCTCTTTTCTCTTTCCCATGTAGTAGGGTCCATACTACAGGCGAGGACTTTATGAGGTTGGTGGAGAGAAGCAAAGATCCCAGAAGGGTCAATAAATAGAATGCGGGAACCAGAACAAAATATGTGGAATGGCATCACTAGATGCCTCCTGGTGTTGCAGTCTGAAGTAAAACCCGCCATTCTGTCTATTATGAAGAGATGGAGCTATCTGGAAAATGCTTTCCTTTGGGTACCACCTGACACATTAAACACTACCCCAGATGGATATGAGGATCACTGGGCCAGACAGGGGAGAAAAGCAAGGATTTCATTAATTTGCCTGGTAAATTCTCATATTTTCAAGTTCAAGAGGGATTCCAGTTAAAAGTGTTAGGAGTTTTTGTTGGTGTTGTTTATTACATGAATTCTACTAGATATTATTAATTAAAAACCCAGGTGAGATATTGAGACTGAAATATCAGAGAGACAAACAAGCCACAGCTAGTTCTCACTTTTTCATTCAACTTCCCTAGTGCTTGAATTAAAAGTGTGTGCCACCACCTGGTTCTGTTTGGCCGTGAACTCACAGAGCTCCAGAGGATCTCTGCCTCTCGAGTGCTGGGATTAAAGGTCACCACTCCCTGACCTTCATGATTTGGCTATATTGGTAGTTCTGCCCTCTTATATTTCAGAATATTGTTAGTAAATATATAATATGTCACCACAGTTGTTTTTTGTTTGTTTAGTTGGTTGGTTTTGTTCTTATAAAAAAAGATGACTATTTAAAACATCACAGGGTATGTGATTTCACCAATTTATCATTAAGGAACAACTGCAATATATCAAACTATTTCCCCTTTTTGAGGAAAAAAAGGAAAGAATTACAAAATGAAGAACCCCCAAAACAACATCTCTTAAGGAAAAAAAGACATCTTGATGTATTTGGCTGTGTGTTTCTAGGATCATAAATTTGCAAGCTAACGCTCACGGTCTTTGTAGACTTCAGGTCCTTGGCTGAGTCTCATCTCAGAGGAAGAAAGTGGCTACAATGCAACTCTTAAAAGTTTTCTTTCCACATTTGTTTTTTTTAACATCTTACTTTCTTTGAGTAATTCTCTAAAGCCAAAATTACCAGTATAATTGAAGAAAAATATGTGCAGGAAAAAGGACTTTATGGATAGAACATTATTTTCTAAATAAGAACTCAAAACCATCCTAAGATAGAAAAGTTCTGAGATCCAAGAAGAGACTTGGAAAATAAAAGCCAAGTTCTTTAATGACCTACTGAAGAGAACATTTGATCTGGAAGAGGTTCATACCTAGATGTAAGCCTGTCTTGTGCATGGTAAAGTAGTTTGCAAATATGAGGTATCCTGAAGATGCTCCTGGGAAGCAAGCTGTGTCTGCTCAGGGAAAGTGCCAGATTCTCTGTAAAACTGAGGCCAGATGATGATTGGTGCATGGATGGGGCAATGCTGGAGCCATGCCAGGTGACAGAAACGGACTGAGTTAAAGCGAAGCAAGAATCCCTTAGGAAGTTCAAGGACAGGCTGATGACTGACTGTGCTGATGTTATTCTCTTAGTCCAAAACAAAGCAGTTCGTGTGGAAAACTCTTCCCAGAGGAAGTAGGAAGAGGTCTGCTATAAAAGACACAGAAACATTAATTCAAGAATGATGGATAAAGGCTTGTTCTACGTACCTCAACTTTATTTAGTTGATTTGAAAGCAGTACTCAGTTCATTACCGTTGTTTTAATAAAGCACACTGAACAAAAGAAACTTAGGGCAAACCATGATCCTAACTAGTCTTATCAATAAATACCGGGAGTACCTCTCCAGATCTTCAGACCAAAAGGGGTGAGATCCTATCTCCACTTGCCTCTTATTCCTGTCTACACCTCCCAAGTGTTGGGACCAAAGCCACGAGCCTACTAAGTACTGGAATTAAAGGTGTGGGATACCACCACCCAGCTCTATGGTTAACTTGTGTCTAGCTCTACCCTCTGAGCTCCAGGCAAGCTTTATGTATCAAAACACAAACAAAATATCATACAACACTAGAAAATGGAGAGCTTATTTTGGTTTACAACTCCAGGTGGTAGCAGTAAGTCACAGTTAACAGATTTCAATCAGATGTTTCCATCACATCTGCAATTAGGAGCAAAGAGAATATAAGTACCTTGGCTTGCTTGCTTTCTTCACTCCTACAAAATTTAAGCCCCAGTCTGTGAACCAACGCTGCCCAAGGTAGGCTAGAATGACTAACAGTCAAGACAAGCCTCATAGACGTGTTCAAATATCAACAAGATCTAGGTAATGTCCCTTAAAATTCTCTTTCCAGATGACTCCATGCTGTGGCAAATTGACATTTAAAACTGTCACAGCTGGTGAAGCACTAGGTTAAGAAGCTATACCTTAGCTCATCAGCAAAGAGATCCCTTGTTGATTAGTGATGTCTGCCTTGAGAAAAGAAAGAGCTGATATGAGGGGTATACCAGAATAAGGAAAGAGGACAAGACTGCCACTAAAAAAAGAGTGGTCCATTTGGTTTCTTTTTAAAAACATTTATGGATATAAGGTAACAGTGATGGAATGAGGAATGGTGAAAATTGGGAAAATCTGGTCTGATTGCAAATGTGTCCAAATCAATGATTAGACAAAGTGCTAAGATCAGCAGATAGCTTTTCTCTACACAAGAAGTGGGACTTTGAGAATCATTCTTCATGTATCCCTAGAGAGCTCTGTTTGTCTGCCAAGTTGCTGACACTCACCCCAAGAGACCACTTTTTATGCACTAATATATATGTAGTGCATATATATGCAGGACTCAAACTTGAGCTTAAAGAAGTATCACAATGCCCTCATTCTAAAGAGAGATTCAAGTAATGAAATGAAAACACCCTCACTACTGGGGTCAACCAGCAGATGAAAGGGCAAAGAGAAACAGCCCCAAAATATAATATCTCCTGCTAATCACTTTATTACATTTGCAAGGCAATGGAACAACAGGAAGCCAGGATTTGCACACCAGAGGATATGCTAGGGACTACCTTGGAGTCTTGGTGCTCCGTGGAACTACAAGAAAACTTTCAGCAGCTAGTGTGATTTTTGTTAGCTCTTCTACATTTCATGTCTTACAATCATCATTTCAGTGGCCAAAGTAGAAAATTTGTGTTTGTTGGCTATATGTGAGTAGAGTTGTCCAAAATCCAAATAGTCCTGGGAACTAAAGTCTCCCTGTCTGTTCATTCCTTGCGGTTGGCTTGTCAATGAAATTGGCTGTTTGAATCCAGATGATTCTATCACTGTGATTCTTACCCTCTGCTGTTAGCCCTCTAGTTTGCTGAGTTTTAGCTGTGGGAAATATAGACACAGGTGATGCCACCCATTCTTATTAGGGGCTTGTTTCTGAGTTGTGTCTCATTTTGTTATCTTGAAGCTATTGATGGTCCCGGATAAGATCCATTAAATTAACTAATGTTTCTAACAAGTAGTGATAGTCTATTTTTATGGCTGGCTTTTCATTTATTTGGCCCAAAGTCCTAAGAAATAAAATTTCTCCTAATGCACTTTTTGGTTTCCTGGAAGATTGTCTTGACTGGTAATTGAGCCAGCCTACTGTGGGGGAGCACCATTTCAGGACTGCACACTGAACAGTATAAGGGAGACAGCTGAAAGCAAGCAGGAGTGAATGTTCCCTCATTGTTCTTAACCACATCTGTGATGAGACCAGAGGCTAAGAGACACTCTATGAGTCCATTTTGTGCTTTTATGTACAAAGATGGCTGGTGAATGGATTTTCCTCATAGAGAAATGGATGAATTTCTCTATGTTTAAATTCAATTGTTTTCTTGATCATTAGCAATCTGGGCATTGGCACTTCTTTAATCTCTTGCCTCTGATGGGTTACATTTACCAATACAAGTATTCTTTTTCCTTGGCAAGCCCCTCTTTTAGTGAACAATGGAATTCAGAGACTACAAACTCATTCCTTCACAATGCATGTTGGTTACTTTATGGTTAGACATGGTATTCTACTATCTGTAGGAGTTTGGGCAACAAAAATATTAAAAATTATCATTAAGAAAAGATTCAAGGATAAAGAAAGCAATTTTAATGTAGTTTAATTACATACCAGTGAATGCCAGCCTTTCAAGATTTTTTTTTCATACAGTCTCATAACTGCTGTGACTCAGATAAAGCTGCTATGACCATGGGTCTGGCTCTTCCCACTCTTCCTCACTCTCATGTGACTCAAGACTTTAATTCACTGTCTGGTGGATAGTAAATGATTAATAAGGATCAATCTTTAATTATTATTACTAGGATTCACATCTCCTATTTTTACATCCAAAAAGTAAAGACAAAAAGAAAATGAATTTAAACTACAGAGAATATTCAAAAAATTTTCTCCCTAAAAGTCACAGAATGACTTATCAGTATCTGCTTCCACTCTAGCAAAGCTAAGGAGATCTGGAAATTTTATTTTCTACATGCCCCTTCTTTGCATGTTCTAATTTGGATTATGCTCTAAGACGAGCTTACACAAATGTATACAATGAGAGAAAAAAAAAAAAAAAAGAAGTAATGGTGCCCACGTCTCTTATAAGCAGAAGCAGGGCAGATGTGCGGCAGAGCAATGGTTAGGTAAACTTTTCTGAAGCTCTTCAGCTTTACAGTGTGTCTCTTCATTGTCAGCTTTGGGGAATCTTGGAAATATCTCTCTTAATCTCTACATTCCCAGGCTTTTAAAGAAGGTCTTCATTTTCCAACCCTAATTCTTCAGAGCTGGGATATCTAGAACTGTGCCTGTTTCTCTGGCCATGTTCTGGCTAACCTCTCAGCTCCCCACCATCATAGTCAGGAGTGGCCTAAGCTCTCCTCCCCTGAGCACTGCTCCCCTTCCTCCAGTTCATTTCAAACGCAGGAGAGTGAAGCAAACATGTTGTCATCACTGGGATGGAAGGAAGATTGGGTGAGTTTAGTGAAACCACCTGGACCTCCTCTGCCCTGTTTCCAAACACAGGTGCAAACATCTGGAAAACCTAGGCAGGAAGTAATAAGAAAAAAAGGACACTATCACCCAAAATTTTCTTCCTTAAAATTATAATTTTATAATTGATTATTTGTATAGACATTGAGAAAGGCTAATTTTCATTCCAGATAGACACAATGGTTTAGGGATGTGTCTGCTGAGGATATTTAGATATTTAATTATGTAGTGGCATAAAATATGTCAGAATTGTGAAAATTTCATTTTGGGAGAAGATAACTTAATTGCAATTTAAATACTTTAAAAGTTAGAACATGCACATTAGCAGAAGAAATGAGTAGATTTCTCTATGATCCAGTAATGGGAAAGTAATCGTGTGAATGACTAATACGTTTGATGATATAAAAATAAAAATTTTGCTGAAAGATCAAAGTAAAGAGGGCATGTCAAACTGGAAAAATATTTGCATCTTACGTTCAAGCAAAATAACAAACACATAGACATTTAGCAGGTTTGTTCATCCAGCTCTCAAACCACTATCCAGGATTACTCAGAAAATGCTTCTCAAGAACAGGGATTCAAAGGTTACTATAATAATTTCATACATGATATGAGGGTTTTTCTTCTTTATTTTTCTTTAGTTCTAATTCTACAGCTTCTTCTTAGCTCTAATTCTCTTTAAAAAAAATCTTCTTGTTCCACGTAGTTACATTCCTCATATGGCTATATTCTTGCACACACCTTTACAAAGTATTGCTATACCTCTCTTCACTCCATACATCTCTACACATAGCTCTTCCAACACATACACACACTTGGCACAGATCTTTTTACCTCAGCTCTTACATAGCTCTACCTAGTTCCCTCTGTATTCTACACACACACACACACACACACACACACACACTCACTGTGCAGCCCTTTACATGGTTCTTTCAAAAGCCTCTCTCACAACCAAACTCTTCACAAATATTTTCATGGCCACAAAGCATTTCTTGAGTAAACAATGAGAGTCAGAACTAAACTGATATATGCAAGGAATCACAGTTTCTCTTAGCCTAGGAAGATCACATTGACTGGCTAATCAGTAACACTTGGCCATGCAGATAGCTCTTCCCCAGATAGAAATTGATATTGAAATTCATAACTTAACAATAGCAGTTAGTTGGCTGAACCTTAAGTGGTAAGAGCACATACAGAAAGAGAATTACTGCAGGGGGTTATGTTTACCAAAGTTGCTTTGGGTCTGACCTTGATTCAGCAATAAACACCTGGGAACTTATCTTTGTGTATTCTCTGCAAGGCCAGCATGTCTGTTTTGAATTTGTTCTGAAGTATAAAATTAGGTGTCCTTGTGACTGTTTCTTTCCTTTGTCAGTTATGAAAAATATTCTAATGTTATTTTTATTCATCAGAATTATACAGGTTAAGTAGAAATTATCTTCCTGACCACCCACAGAAATAAGTGTACCCGATAGATGGGAAATTTTCACAAGACAAACACACAAGCAGTGGGGAGAATACTTGTAGCTCTTCCAGAAAGAAATGCAGTGGCACATAAGAGAAATTATAGACCAAAGCAACTGGTTGCTTATAGTCAGTAACCCCACAGCTTTATTAAGTAGGGCTCCCCATCAGGATAGTCTGGTGGATCAACCTGTCAAATCCCAGTTGTCACCTGCTGTATACTCCCCTGGTCCTTGGCATAATCAGTTTTTAAATTAAAAGATTTTTTTATTTAAAAGTTGTTTCTCATACAATGTATTTGGATGGTGTTTTTAATTCCCCCAGCAGCTTCCAGGTCTTTCCCACCTTGTTCATCATCCACCTTCATGTTTCCTCTCTCTTACAATAAAACAATCTTATAGAAAACTTACCCAACAACATAAAAAAAAAACAATGAATTTGTAGAAAAATTTGAAACTGTAGTTTGGTCACGTGAAAATATGCTCAAACCTGCTCAGGATAAGAGGAGGAGAATTATTGTACTTAGATACTGTTTTCTCTGTTGGCAGGACTAAAAGGCAATGAGTGTTCTTTTATGTTGTTGCTATTTTTCCTAGCTGTCTAAGGTTTAGGCTCCTTATCTGAGACACCTACATGGACACATTTTATATAGCCAAGGAAGACAAGCCTAAGCATCAGCAAGAAAACATGACAGCAATGAACTGAAACATGTCAAATTGTCTAAAATCCTCAGGTTTATTTAGCTATGTAAACAACACACCAACTGGCTCATTGATTGGCCACTGAGTAAAACAAAGCAAATTGTCCTATTCTTGCCTTAAATATGTTGACTTTCTGCTAGAATCAAGGCTTACTCTGAAGATTGGCCTTAGGCTTCAGAGTTCTAATTACGCAGCTTTATTAACCATGTAGCCAATACTATCTATTAAAATAATCACCATCTTTTATGATGCTTTAGTTCAGCTGTTGACATTGGCAGAAAACATCTCCAGAAAAGCCAGGATCCAAGAAATGTTTACCTGCTTCCAGTGATCTCTGAGACTCCTTCCTCATCCCTGAAGATACAGCAGAATCCACCCCCTTGTCATCAAGTAACCTATATATTAATAGATAGAACTCTGTTTTATATTCAAAAACACATGTGGTTGGAGGCAAAGTGATCCCTTAAAGTAAATAGACAGCAAATGATGCTGAATGTCAAGGGTCTATGCCTTAAAGAGATGCTCAGTTATAAGAAAACTGCAGAGGGAAGTATGGTCCAAGTATTTATTTACAGCTATTTTATTTTATTGAATCAAATCTTGATATTAACACTAAAGGGTATTAACATGCATTTTAAATGCTTGTCTCTATCACTTTCATTTGCTTCAGTGTTATATTGAACAAAATATGCATTATTTGGCTCATCATCCCAAAGCTTAAGCAAATATTAATGACTCCCCCACCTTATAGGAAGCTGTGTTTAGAAACATAATGACTTTATCATAATGACTCTTCTACCCCTTGGGAATTGGTTTTGATAATCAACCAAACTGATTCAGAAAAAGCTAATTTTGACTGCAATGTTTTATATATATATATATAAGCGAAATCATATATATATATGATATGATATATATATATATATGATATATATATATATGATTTCGCTTATGAAACCCTGCCTTGCCCCCCAACAGACTAAACTATATGAGATGTAATGCTCCCTTTTTCAACTGGAAAACAAAATATGTGCAATGTGTGAGCCAATTGTGGTTCACAAGTATAAAAAGCTACTAGTTTGACCCCACCCCCACAGAGACTATTTTGTAACATGGGGTACTTTTTGGGATGTGTCAATTCTGTTATCTGCATCTCAAGGTAGAAATATTTCCTGACCCTGTAGTATTTTAAACATTTCAAAAATCCACACTGAGCACAGAATCATTTGGCCCCATTATCCTGGGCCAGGCATCATGTTAATTTTATGGAGCTCATGTGTGCTGTTAACTCATCAGTTCTGTGGTTTCTGCAAATTTATTTTGTTCCTTGCCACTCACATCTGGATAATGGTGCTCTGGTGGCATTTGTAGGCAGAGAAAGGCTTGACATACACAGGTCCCTGGGTTCCTGATAATGGGTCCCCCTAAATTCCTCTTCATGACATACTGTCCTCCTGCCTTTCAAGGCTGAAATGTAAAAGTGTCTGCCTTCCAGAAGCCCTTTGATATACTTAGTATGAATGTTACACACACACACACACACACACACACACTTATTTGTGTGTGTTATATACACATGCTTGAACATATGGTTCTTTGAACACATAGTTTGACATACATGTTTCTGAAATATTGGTATCAATAAAACTATCAATTCATTTTTTAAAATTCTACATTTATATTTATTCATTTTTACCTTAATATTTGGTTGTTTAGTATTGTGTTTGTTACTTATTTTAGTAACTTTGACTCTTTAATTCTTTTGGTTGTTGTTGTTATTTGTTTATTTGCTTTTCAAAATGGGGTTTCTTTGTGTAGCTCTGACTATCCTAGAACTCACTTTTTATTCTTCCCAGACTCAACTCTCAAAATTCCACCTACCTCTGACTCCAGAATGCTGAAATTAAGGGCACGTGCCACCACTGCCCAGCTGGCTTTGTAATTCTTGTGGCCCTAAAATCAAATACTTAGGTCACTAAGGGCTAACCTTGGGTCTATTTCTCTTATAACCCTTTTGTAACTGCCTCCTCCAATCACCAACACATTTTTCTGTGCATTTCTACTGTTAAACAAACCCAGCGATTATCACTTGTAATGCCATCATTTTCATCAAACCTACTAATAAACCATCTGATGAACCAGGTGGCTTAGATCCAATGCCTTGTGTAATTCTCAATAAGCCTTATGTATGATTTCCTCCACATAAAATCTGCAACAAAATATTTTAAACCTAAAACAAAAAAAGTCAAACAACCATCAGTACAGGAGAAGTCCCAATTAAAGACATTTTAATAAACAAGGCTTTATAATCTCACAGAGAGTAAATTTACTTTCCAAGGTATAGTCAGAAGCCACTTCACACTTCAATCTATTGAGCTCCAGAATACAGCATAGAATACATAGAAATAGCAAAGTTAGCTCCGTGGATGATGGTAGGAAAGTTCCAGAAGGGGTTAAAGCTCTTTCCAAAATGTCTGACCTATAGCCAGAAAGTTGCTATGATTTGTCCCAAGCTTTAAAAGAACTTATTCCAGAACTGTCCCAAAGGGCCACTGATTACCCACTTCTTCCTCTTCCTTCTTATCTCATGGTTTGGTGATTTTTATGGCATGTTTTTCTTATTTCCCATGAAACATTTATGAGATCTTGCCACTTTAAAATGTTGTCCGAACTCCAGAAAGCCAATGCAGATCTGTTAAAAGGGAATGCTTGTTTCATTAGACCAATGTCTCAGATACGTAAATGTCAAAGTAGCTGGAGCTCTGGTGTGGAAAAGTGTTGGACGTTAGGGGGAAATTACCTTAAGAACTGCAATATCTCCAGCCCATAAAATTCAATTGGAAAATCTTATGAAAAGTGTCTTTCTAGTAAAAGTTTTCAGAATCTTGACTATGACTGGAAATACCACAGAAGAATTAGAATGTATTTCATTTCATTGTTCATGAGCTTCACTAGAAAATACAGCACAGAATTATACAATGTTTAAGACAAAAACATTTGAGCCCTCACAAGCATTTTAGATATTCCTAAGAGAAATGTATATTGTTGAAGAAAAGACTTCCGTTTTCACAAGGATTTTTTCAGTCTGCATCACTGTTACCAAATTTGAAAAGTTAAGAAGACACCCTTTACAGAATTGCAAGTATGTCTTTCTAAACACATGAACAGTCACTACTCATATTCCCATCAGCTAGGGTCTATGACCAAGTACAAAGAGAAATGGTAATACCAGCATAGCCTGATGTCATGTTGTAGCTGCATGCCCCTGCTGCTCTGAACTCTGCCCTGCCTTCCTCACCACAATGCCCAGTGACCTCCTCAACTATGAGTCAGATAAACCCTTCTTTCCTCAAGAAGTATTTTGTTTATTAGGTATGTGTTTCAGCACAAGTAAGTACTATACATAGCAATAGAGTACAGCATCACAGGTTGGTCTAGCTATGGAAACTGCATCTCAGCCTTTGGTGCAGTTTAGTGACATAACTAAGCCATAGTGATAATGCATGAGCTCAAGAGATGTGAACTACTTACCACTTGGAGAGTAACTCCTTATTTTCTTTCTCTCTTTTGTATGCTGTCAGAAAGTAAGACAGCTCTGCCCTTTCACATGAGAATATGCCCTGGAAGGTCAGGACCACAAGCTGGATGAGTGCACAGATTTATGAATAGCTTTGTAGAAAATATATATACATATATAGTTATTTTATTAAATAAGAAAATAAATAAACTACTACATTGAAACCATTGCATTCACACAATATCTTAGCATTTATCATATGTAGTAGGCCTATAATAATATCTATTGAATGGATGAGTAGATATACAAATTGAGGAATCAGTTTAAGACCAGACCAACCACACACAAGCCCTCCACAGGTTTGAGCCAGATGGTGTCCCAGTGCTAAGGTGGAGAAGTGGACATGGGATCCCAGTCTTACCCAAGAAGCTATTTTCAACTTATAGCTGCTTGCAGAGGGAAAATCAGTTTTCTTTTATGGATGTCATTGCTTATATCAATCACATTCCAGTGCGGGCTCCATGCTCAGGAGTAGTTAGACAACACAATAAGAATACCATGGTTTGTTTTGGGGGTGTGCATGTGTGTGTGTATATGTGTGTGTGTATGTGTGTGTACCTTTTGCTGTTTTCTTTACTATTTAATTATTTTTTTGTCTTATGGTCTGTTTTGTATTTGCATTGATTATTGTTTTGTGGAATTTTTTGTTTATCTATCTCTTTCTTTTATTTTATTTTTTATGTAAAAGAACTTTATTATAATAATGAAAGGATGTGGTTAGGATAATGAAGATGGACAGAAGAGAAGGAGGGAGAGGAAGAAAGCAGGAAAAGAGAGATAGAGATGGGTAAGAGGCTCTCCTGAGAGAGAACAGAAGTGAGAGCCATTTCTTTCTTTGTGAGGAGAGAACATAACACTGGGTGGCTAGGAAGGAGGGGAGCATCTGGAAGGAATTTTGAGAGGGAAATAAAGGATCAAAATAAATTGCTCAAAACAAAAATTTCAAATTAAAAATTTAAAAACATTTCTTTAAAAAAATAAAAACTGAAGATAGCTGAAAGCTAATGGAAATACATGCTGTGACTTAGAAACACATTTCTACCTGATATAAAAGATCTGTTTTTTAACCAGGTAGCTTAGTGGCTGAGATGGAAGGTGACTGTTATATAAATAAGGAAGAGGAGGAGCAGGAAAAGGCAAGAAAATATCCTAATTCTAAAGTGGAGGAGAAAGGACTTCAGGAGGGTAGTAGGTGAGGTAGAGAAGGTAAGGACCAAGAAATTGAGGGGTAACAAGGAAGGTGAGGGGCAATGGAAGGAAGGTGAGGGGTAATAGAAGGTAACAGCTTCAAAGGAACTCCAAGGAACGGGGAGGAGCAAACCTGTAGTTCGAGTTGGCACACATGAATTGTGGTTTGCACAATCGTATTTCCAGAAGTCTAGCAGTCATGTGAGGAAGGAACATGCAACCATCTGGGTAGTGCAAGAGAATGGCCACATCAGGACACCGCGGGTCAGGTGAGAACATAATGGCGTGTTAGCAGGCTGAATGGACGGGACACCGGAGAGGAAGGATATTCCCAGTCATCACTGGGGGTCAAGTGGGGGTTCCTAATTGATTCTGCAAGGGCTGAGGATGGGAACAATGGTTAGGCTGATGGATCACAATGGACCAAGGAGAAAGAGGTGAAGTGTGGGAGAAGTTGGAAGGAGATGTGGGGAAATTATGAGAACTGGAAAGGCAGGAAGTGAGGAGGGAAGCTGAGGGAGTTTGGTCTCTGAAATTCTTTACTTCATCCACCCACAAGAACACGGCTTGCTGCAGTACTTCCCACAGCGTTCTATAATGTTCTTGGCAAGCAGATATTGAACTTACGTCTAACAGCACATAGCAGTCTGGTTGTGTATCATGGCAACAGAACAATCAGGAAGATTTGTGGACATTCCCACCCTGCAGAGGGAAACACAGATCAGAACAACGAAACCTGCTCCCTTCACATTCCTTCAGCACTGAGACAACAAGGCCTTAACATCTCCTTGACTCTGTTATCTTAGTATGCAATAATAAGGAGAGATTTCATAGCTTTACAGTCACTTGCTTTTGAATGCTCATAAAATATAATCTCTTTGGCAGTCTGCACTTTGCATGCCTTTAGTTCTTGGACATTTGTCTCTGTTGCGGATGCACATTCTTCACCCTCCTCTCCTTCCTCTCCCTCTTCATCTTCTGTACCCTCCTCTCCTCTTTGGCCTCTTCCTCTTTTCTTCTTTTTGCTGGTCTCTCTCCAACCCTCTCTACTCTCTCACCTCTTTCTCCTCCTGACAAGTCCTATATATTTGTTGATGTTCTATTGATACATCAACTAGAGACTCATAGGACAAAGTACAGTATACAAAGATTTTACCTTAGAATCTTATTAATGCTGAATAAGAAAACATTACTAATAGGTGGTAATGAGAAAATGTCCTTTTGAGTACCATATTTTTAAATGATTGAACAGTGTACAGCTTAGACATAATGCATATATGTTGAGAAAGCCAAATGAGAGATGATTATTTACAATACAAATAATAGCAAGCACAAATATTATTTTCAGTGTATTCAGTGTTACGAAGAGCAAAATGTTACTTTATGGTTCATAGCCCAGCCACTCAAGGCAGTGGCTTTTGAAACCATGAAGTTGACTATAGCAGAAAGGTCAGTTAGAAAACTTATAATGACCAGGAAATTGCAGCCACGTGTTCTGGCACACATTGGTAATCTTGGTACTTGGTAAACAGAGGCAAGAAAATCTTGATTTTAGAACCAGCCTGTTGTACATAATGAGACTCTGTCTCAAACAAACAAACAACACACACACACACACCAAAACAGCAAAAATTAAAAGCAAATACCCACTTTATATGTGCAAGTCCCAAGTTTCAGTTTCAACATCATGTGGAAAGATGCAATGTTCTTCTGTGGAGCTCCAGACTCCCTAGAAAACTAGCAACTTCCTCTATTTTACTGTTTACATCTGTCTAGAAGAAACTTGCTTATTTGTACGATGATAAAGTTACAGATTAATTAGAAAGACACTTTCCTAAATTTTAGAATGCCACTTAGTCAGGTATCAGTTTATTCATCCAATAAATATTTTCTCAAGAACTGCTAATGGCCAGGTCCAGGGTCCCCAGAAGGTCAACAGGAGCAAAACATGAAGGACCTTGTTAGTTAACTGAAAATCTTTACTCAGAAGCCAATGAAGAAGCAGGCACAGAGTTGCCTGTAGAGGAAATGGTCTTGGCATCAGGTGACTGGGAGCCACCTCGCCTCTTTTCATGATTACATATTCTCATGGCAAAATGAGTTAGAGTATGAACGTTTGGGTGTCTAACACGTTCTTCCAAGTTTTCTGGGATGTACCCGGCCTCAGAACCCTGTCATGCTAGTTCTACAACTGCTTCTGTTCTTGTTAGACCTTGTCTAACTAAACCAATCAAACTCCTTCAGGTTTCCAAGGATAGGGAAAAAGCTGATCATCTTTAAGTCTCTTAAAGCAGAGTCCACAACTTTCAATCAGAGTGTGAGAGGGCATGATAGAAACAGATTTGTCCACAGTGAAAGACAGGAGGAAGTCCAAGAGAGAGGGGCAGGAAAGGTCCTATCATGGAAGATTTCTTAGCTACTAGTAAATTTCAGTCCTTCATGTGGAAAGTCCTGTTTGCACAAGCAGGGGTGGACTGAAGAACTATGTCTCTGTTAATCAAATATATGATGTTCTTTGTTCTATACATTAAGTCAGATTCAATTAACTCTGTAAAAGGAGTACAATTAAGGCTTTATAATAGGGAGGCATCCCAGTGAAGGAACTCACCCATCAGGCATCTTGGTAAAGTGACTTAGAACCCTGGCTGAACAGACAAAGGAAAAAAATTTTAACAGGAGAGAGAAGGTGAGATACTCACTTTAGAAATAGCTCTCTGGATACTGGATGCTGTAATGAGATGAGAGATGACAGATAAAGATGCCCTGAACTGGAGGGGTGATGGGGAACTGTATTCACAGAGGTAGGAAAGTAAATGGATAGAGTAGAATCCCATCAAGCAGGAACATGAAGCAGGGCTTAACAAAAAGGGTGCGACCTAGCATCATCTGTTTTGTTAATAAAGTTTTATTGGAATGTGGACACAGCTACTTATTTGAAAAGAGTCTTTGGCTGCTACAACACAGAGTTAAAGATTTATGAGAACAACCTCATTGTTGGCAAAGCTGTAAATGTTCACCATTGGTCCTCTGTGGAAGAATCTGACCCTTCAGCTTAGAAGAAGTTTAGGGCTCTAATCAAGGGTTCCAAAGGACAACTGGACAAATTAATTATGAAAACTGGAAATGTTGTAGGAAGTCCTAAGGTTCACAGAATATTTTAGAAAGTCAGCTGTAGCATTGACTGCCTATGTAGATATTAGGTAAGAAACATGGAAGGAAGTGCAGGTCGCTGAGAATTAATTCTAAACCCCCTATTTAGTTTTAAAAATATATTTGAATTTATTTTTTATTTTTTATTATAAATAAAGTCACATTTTCTATTTGTGTATATCCTTGTTCAAGGTCCCTTCTCCCTCCCACCCCCTCCAGTCACTCTCTCTTCTCCACATCTCCCCATCTCCTTCCCAGCAAGGGCAGGAGGTCCCAAGATCCCAATATGGCTTAGTTCAGTATCCACTCCTGGCAGACCCAGTTTCCTCATCCCAACATTAAGACTGAGTCAGGTGTCTAGAGGGTGTGGGATCCAAGGTGCCAGTCCAATGCTTAAAAGAAGTATAGGGCTCTAATCAAGGGTTCCAAAGGACAACTGAATGAATTAATAAATGATGAAAACCGGAAATGTTGTAGGAAGTCCTAATGTTCACAGAATATTCTAGAAAGTCCGCTGTAGCATTGATGGCACCTTGGATCCCACACCCTCTAGAGGAACACCTGACATCTTAGGCACCCATACAACATGAAATAATTGGACTTTAGTTTTATGTTTTCTGTGATTTGCAGAGGAGAATAAAACTCTGAGAGTGGCCCAATGGGAACATTGTTCCTTCTCCTGCCCCCAGCCAGTGAGAAGTTTTCACAGTACTACCAAGCTTTGAGCATGCTCCCAAGTTCACGTTCTAGAAAATGAAATCCCCACTTCAAAAGTATTGATTGGCAGATGACAATTTTAACAAGTGAATTGTAAGAGGTTATAAAGGCTCCATCAACTTGAATAGATTTAGTTATTAACACTGTGGGAATGTGATAGTCATCAAGGCTCCTGATAAAATGCTGACTTCAGTCAGGTTCCAGTGTCTTACTTTCTTCCCTTTGTACGTTCCTCCACAGGATGATGTACCATATGGTGCCTAGCTAGATGCAGGAATTCAGGGCTTTCAGGCTTCAGAAATACAAAAAGTAATCTATTGTTTGTGCCTAGTCTTAAGCATTTTGTTATAGTAGTATAAAAATGGGAGAAGGCAAGTTCTTCTATGCTTAAGGAATACAACTCATGTCTCAAAAATTAGAAATACATTTAGCAAAATATTAAGACCTCAGAAAGTTAATGCATACACCAGTTACTTAGTAAATACCTTTGTGGCATAGTAAATGGCTCTGCACTCAAGAGTTTGCATTTTAGCTGGTGGGAACCATTAGGAACCGCATATAGAAATAATCTCTTGAGTACTATAATGGAGAAAATAAGGGAATGGAGTAAGGAGGAGAAAGGAAGGGAAGTAGCAAAGCAAGGTAGACTGTCTTTACAACTGAGAAGGTAGCTAATTGCTAATTCAGTGGCTTTATCTCACTCAAAATGTGCCAACTTCTAAGGCTATTTGGGATCACAAAATGTTTATTTCCAGAGCATTGTTGACCATCTTAGAACCATTCATTCATACCTATGACATCTGGTTCTCCCCCAAAAGGTGACAATTTTAGATTTACCAAGAGATGGCTCTATGTGCACAACACAGGTAGGGCCATATTGGTTGGCATTGCAGGCAAAATGGAGAAATTAGAAATGAATTGATTGTGAGTCATTCTTCAGCAGAGACCTTATTGCAATGCAGTCCATACAACTAGGACAATGGCATTGGCTTCTGGTTACAGCCCATTTTTATTTACATTGTAAATAATATAATTTATCCAGCCTTCCTTCAAAAGTGTCTACACCCCATATTTTAATACTTCCTAGACAAGCAGAAATGTGTCTTTATCACAAATATAAAATTACTCATTTTGAATATAATAGCAAGTCGATCTTTTACTTCATTCTATGAAAATTATTCTTGTCAATGGTTCATCAGTAAAAGGATAGTTTGAGCAGTTATTTGAGGGGAGTAAATAGTAATTATGTTCTAATTCAATTGATGGTTTATGAAAATCAAATGATAGAAAATAATTCTATTTACCATATTGGGAATATCATTATCTGAAAGTGAATTTCTTCTGGGTACCTCAAGAGGAAGTCTCTGTGGGGTGAAATGCTCAGTAGACATTTTATCAGGGAAAAAGAACCGTGCAAGTTCCAGAAGTAAAATTTTCTCTCTCACTGAATGTGCCCCAGTTTATGAAAGCATTAAAGAAAAGGCAATGATAATGATACAGTAATAATAAATATCTATTTAGTGATTGTAAGTTTTAAATGACACACAAATGTGTAGGATCTGGAATATGTAAAAGATCATCAATAAATGACTAAATAGAACTAAAGAATCTAATCTCATTAAAACCCCAAACTTTTCTTGTAAATATAGATCTCATATTCCAGACTAGCCTTGAACTTGCTTTGTAATGGAGGAGGTCTTTGAATTTCTGACCATCTTGCCTCCACCCACTGTCTTTTGGAAGTGATCCACAAGAAAAGTGATGACCTGGAATAATATAAAAGAGGATCTCCAGGACCTGCAAGTACACGTGAGAGGCAGCAGATCCATTGGTGGTCCTTAGTTTCTATAGACGTGTTCTCTGTTCTGGGCTCCATAGGTTAGCAATGGGAACTACTGTCACACGTCTGTCACAAACAGCCCAGTGTCTTGCTCTCTTGAAGGGCTAAGAGTTGTAGATCTCAGGCAGTAAGAGGGAAAGAGAGCTGAGAAGAAGTTATGGGCAAGGGGAGGGCTGTGTAAAGGAAACAAAAGACCATGGTACCTGACAATCTAGGGCAGGTTCTCTTTCCTATCTCAGACTTTCTCTTTCAGAAACCACTCAATAGCAGCGGAGAAAAGAGGGAAATAGGCTACTTGAGGACTATAGCTCAAATGCTTGTCATACTTTTGTGACATTTGTCTCAGTCCAAGTACAGCCTAGACGTTAGTACAAGGAAGGTAACACAAATGGTAAATAAAATAGTTGATATGGTGTTAAATCTAGCATCTAGATATCTGCCTCTCCTCTATATAATTATATTTTGGGTATCTACTGTTTCATCTCCAAAACATTACAAACTCCCAAAAGAAGACTATTGACCATGTCACAACATTGATAGAGAACATAATTTACATAAAGTGCATTTGAGGTATGTAAGACTGGAGAATGCTTGTTCTTGCCTGTGCACTTGAACTACTAGGGTAAGAAGCTGTCTCAAGTTTGAGAGATCAGGATGACAAGGTAGATGAGGATGCCTCTTGTCTTTGTGAGTATGAAACAGAATCTGGGGAAAGTGCCGAGGCAGCATGGACAAGTCCAGAGGGAAAATTTGGAAGGAGCTTGAAGGGGACCAGGGATTTCCTGGGATGCTCCTCTCCAATGCATGGCTAAGAGCTGGTATGGGTTTTGAATATCTTTCTTTGCTCACTCACAGACAGTGTCAGCTGCAGTGTCTGGATCCTGAGAAGGACTGTGTGTCAGTGCTCTCTTCTACCTGGGATGACAGTTTCGGAAAGACTCTTTCACCCCTAAACTGAATTGAGAAAAGTGAATTCTCACTGCTCTAATATCCCTGTCTCCCTCTTCTGTGATTGCCTGTGCTCCACAGACCTGGTAGAAACCTGCCACTAAACTAATCACTGGGTGGCACCCACGAGCCAGAGAAAAGATGGATCGAATTGCAGGCCCTCAAGAATACACATATTTTAACAATTTCCTCCATCCCCAGTGAAATTATGCTAATATTTTAGTTGAGTTTCCTCAAGTCTGGAACTCAAATTAAGTCTGTCTGTTTCATTTTTATGATAGCGCTTGAAATCACTTGCAGACAAGAGGTTGTTAGGCCATGAGATTTATAGTGGCTTTGCCACGAGGGTCAAGCACATCCTGAGGAAGAGGAAAGCAATCTGTAGAACCAGTGTTTTCACTGCAATAAACTTTATAGCGGCATTAAGGGAGTAGTTACACGTCAGCCGGACGGTGTTGATTTCATTGAGAATAAGTATATTTACACTTGTAAGCCTTCTCTTCATAATATTCTGAATGTTTTACACAATGGGGTTAGTGAAGGTTGGATCTGGGCATATTTCACTAGTGACAAAATCTGTTTTCCTTTTTCCCACCCATCCTTGCTACTTTCCGAAAATGGGTTTACAAAGTCTCTACAGGGGCTGAGTCAAAGCTGAGAAATGCTCCGACATTTTCAACAAGGTCAAAGATACTGTAGACATGAAAATTAAATTTATTGTGTCTATTTATGCAATTAAAGATGAGCTAAATCTAAAGGAATAAAGTGTCTTTAATACTAAAAGGCACCCTTTAGATGAGTGATTATTTCTAATTGTGGTTAGTTTTGCAGTATTTGAATTTCTTGATCCATTTTTTGTTTGTATCATTTAAATTACTGATTACAGTTTCAGAATTAAGGGAAGGGACAAGGCAAGGGCAAACAATGTGGCTTCTTGGTGAAGCACTGCCTAGCATACACAAATCCCTGGGTTCAAGCCCCAGCACAGCAAGTATTTGAATATACAGAAAACGATAAACAAACAAACAAATTAATTAATTAATTATAAAGGGGGTAAGATATACCCCAATCTACATTAGGTCTACAATTTTGCTTTATTAATATCATGCACTGCTGTGCTTAATCCAAAGGAATTAAACCAAAGAACTTTATTATATGGACAAAGTGGTTTACTTGCTGTTTATTATTTCCTTATTTTCCTGTATCTTGTCTACTGGGATTTAAACATCACAAAGTCAGGGACCTTGTCTCATTCACAATTATATTCCCAAGGCAGATAACATCTAACACTGGGTCCTCTAAGTTATTTTCTGAATATAGTAGTATATCTTTCTATCATTCTCAGAATCCTTTGACATAGTAAAAACAATTTGTTACCTTATATTTAGTCAATACCAAGTGAAATGTTTTCTGCTGTGAAAAAGATTCTAGAACCATCTGTCTGCACCTATTTTTGTTCTTTAACAACTGCTTTGGCTCTAACAAATGTGGAGAATCAAGGAGCTGTTGTCCACATTCTAAAAATGAGAGCACTGGGAACCCTGGTTACAATCCTGCTGAGCAGAATGTGTTGACCATGAAGCACAGTCTGGAACTGTCCCTGTCTCAAGAAGAACATAGCACAGCACTCTGTGTCAACCTGGAAGAGGTGGGGTTTGTGGGTGCACTGTCTTGCTCCATGATTGCCTTGTGTGTGTATGTTCCTGTTTAAGTAACCCTCAGCTTCTATATTTATAGACTTTAATTTAGCCATTTTAAGATCATGTATTGTTTTGCCACTTTGAAAAACCAGACTTAGAATAACATGCCAAATTGCTCATTAGATTTAACCAATTATGTGGTAGACTGAGTATTTGCATATTTTATCCTCTTCTTCCAACTAATTTCCTTGAGATTTTTTTCCCACTTACTATAAAAATAAAGTGTGTCATTCTGTTGAAAAAAATACAGCAAAATAAAAAGAGAAAAACTAAATTTATCTAAATCCCTGCTACCAAAAGCTAAGCAGTACTTGGGTTTGGGTGTATTTCAGTGTATTCAGTGTATTCAGAATTTTTTCAAACTCTGAGTATATAATTTTACTTATTCTCAGAAAAATCAGCACACTATCCTGCTAATTGTTCCTTGCCTGTGTCTTGCTCCATTTACATGCCTTTTACTACAGAAGATTGGTTACTCATCAGCCAATCACTAGACTACTACTTAAGACTAGGTGTAAAGACTCAAAGGAACACATTAAAACAATTTCTACCAAACCACTGAAGAAAAATTAAGTAAATAGTATAATCTATTTTCTTTAGTTATAAGATTATTGAGAGTAAAAATTATCATTTTGTGTACATTTATGGAAGTACTTAGGGGGGATTTTAAGTAAAAAAAAGCAGAGTTCTGTTAGTAATATTACATACAGAGAGAAGCATTGGGTATTGTTAAGAAATTTAAAATAGTATTAGGTAGTAGAGAAAGCAAATTTGATTCCTATAAATCGTATAAGGTTTCTGAAGGTGAGCATGGTGGTACACACCTGTTATCCTAACACTTGGGAGGTGAAGGTAGGACAGTTAAGAGCTTAAGATGATGTTCAGTGGCACAGTGACTTCAAAATCAGCCTTGGCCAGACAACACCCTATCTCCAAACCAAACAAAAAGTCAAGATTATACACTGTCCTCTTGGGGAAACTAGTTGAACATTTGTTGCAGCCAACCTAGCTAGGAAAAAACATTTTCCAATCCTCTGTAGAAGGATTGTCACTCAGGATACAAACGGCCACTAAATCACATCAAAAGGGCTTGGGGAAAAATACTATGATGTAAACTAGCATAAGTAATGCTCCATTTTTTGAACACTGCAGGTCAGACCTGTGGAGTTTATCATTATAGCTAGGAAAAAGCAGAACTCTGGCCTAAGTGGGCAGAACCCTGGGCTGCAAGACACATCAGATCTTCTCACCACTGACCTAGGCACTATATCATCGCTAACCTTACTGGCATATGAAATGAAATGAAAGTGGAGGTCCTGAGAATGCATTCTTTCAAATACTTTGGCTAAATGTCTTTGTCCACAAATTCATCAGTTAAAGCACTAACTCCCAGTTCCTCAGGATGTGGCTGTTTTGTTTGTTTGTTAAGAAAGAGCTTTAAATGACATAAATGGCTCATGACCAGCATAAATGTTGGCCTTATCTGAATGATGGGACACTGAAGGGTATCAAGAGAAGGATATAAAATGACAAAAGGCGATGTCGGCATCTACAAGCTCTGCCTCTCTCCCCTTGCTCTTCTGGTGCATTATTAAACATTATTTATGTAATATGGAGTGGCTATAAATGAAATGCACTTGGACACAGCTGCTAGCATGTAGGCTGCATGGGTATTCTCTTTTGGGTTCTTGATTCATTATTCAGTGAACAGCTTCAACATTGTCCAGCATCCCCGAGACAAAAAGAAGACTTCTCACAAAACTTCTTTACTTACACCTTCCTGCACAAATAATTTTCTATCTGTACAACAGCAGAAAAGCCTAACATTTGGGATGATATGGAGACCTGATTTCAGATGTTCTGAAAAAAGCATATGAGAATACCAACTCATGTCTTCATCTTGGACTTCTGCTTTTCAGAATCATGAGAAATAGAGGTTTTGGACTAAGGACACATGGTCTGTGGTACTTTGTCATAGCAACCATGGATAACAAACACACTTTCTAATTTTATTTCAGAATATAAAATGGCTGGATAAAAATGTATCTAGCTTCAAAGATTTCTCAGAGTGCTCTGCCTATGTAACAAAAATCCTGATGGGAAGAAGTTTCCTCTCTCCCTTAGAAGGTGCCCATGAGAGCACAAGCCCCACACTCACATTGTCAATACAGCTATGTGGTTAGGTCTACATCACTCAGGAAAGGGTTATAAAGTGGAAACCTGAGCAGAAGAGCAGAGCTGTGGCAGGTCCAAAGGAACCCAAGAGCCATAAGAAAGAGTGTTGAGGAGATGGGCTTCCATGGAATCCCATGGATGGTTGTCTGGCACTTCCCTCACCTCTTGTGCTTAAGAGTCAACTTTACTTTCTGACTTCAAGACAGATAGCGCTAAGGTAAATAGATTCCTAATTCCTAAAAGCGTCAGAACCCTAACACTTAAAAAATGCATGTGCATACACACATATGCTATTTTGTGTATACATAATGTTTGGAAAGATACCAACCCATGTACTGATAGAAAGTCATCAATTAGTTTAAAATAAAATAACAAAGACACGTGGAGATGTTTTCCTGCATCCATTACAAGGCAGGAATCATGACAGCCATTTCCAGCACTAACTTGCAGTGTGTCTCCAGAGAGAGTTGCTTCATTTCACCTCTGAAATAAAACAGTGCCTGCTTTCCATTTTGGGAAGTAGGTGAGCAGGTCCTTGAGAAACAGTAAGTATTTAAATGAGATGCCATGGTGCCTCCAGGATAGTCCCCGAAACATGTACATCACAGTAGTGATGGATATGGGAAACTAAGTTAGAACTAATAATGTTAACACATGCAAAAGTTAGGGGAGTTGGAGTCAGGGTTCCAGGACTCACCGTTGGCAGGCTGCTGAACTTGAATAAGATTGCTCTGCTTTGAACTGTTCTAGCCTGGCAAGTACCCTGCAGTTTATGCTTCATCTTCAAAGTGAGGGTCTTGTGCTAAAAAGCACATCCTTTGAATCTCTGCCTCAGGTCTCAGTTCTGCTGCGGACTCTCAGAATCTGTCAGTCTACATTTTTGTTGCTGCTCATGTTTTAAACAAAGATAACAATGAAGAAAAAGGAATAAGTTACTAGAGGTGAGAAGACACTAAGAAAAGTGACTTCAGGTACACTAGAGAAAAATGCCTCAAAGCTAGGGGTGGTGGGGGAGACAGATGGAAATAAAACAAATTAAAGATGAGGAAAGAAATCTAGAGCAAAGCCTTGTGTATGTCTCAAGGTCGTTCAACTAGTTAAAGGTTTGTCTATCGGCCAACAAGCCCACAGTGCCAAGAAAGGTGCGACTATCTGTATTCCCATAAGCAATGTGAAAACTAGGGCATTTATGCAACTATGGAATATTGTTGCCAAACATATGCCGGGTAAAATAAACTTCTTACAATTATTAAGTGGCTAGACATCCCAATTAGAAGTCCCAATACCCACACAGCCAGATTTTAAAATGTTGATGAAATTGAATAGTGTCAAGGTATTTGGAAAAGTCTCTGCTGCCCTTTATGTGTTGACTTCTTTTAGAAAAAAAAAAAAGGTGCAAGAAATATGGCTTTAGTTTTGTCTAAGAATGAAATATAGTGTGCTGAAAATTGCTTCAGTAAATTTCAAGCACTCTCATAAATTCTCCCATTGTGCCTTGCTTATTGGACTGTCAACAGTGATAACACTTCATATCAAGATATATTCACTTCTTGTAGAACTGACCAATTTAGCAGTTTTCATTTCCCAATTATAGATGAAGTGTGAATGAAATAAAAAAGGCAGCTTTTCCAAAGAAATCAATGAAGAAGACATACTCATTATTTTAATAACACTGCATCATGAAGAGTGACCTGATTTTAAAAAAAAAAAAAAAAATCACACAGAGACAGTGACTCATGTTTCGTAGACATTTTCTTGTGGTATCAGTAGGAGGGGAAGACCTTTTATCAGTAACTATGCCATTTACCAGAAATGTGCATTGTATTTCCAGTTGTCAGCATTTACCCATTTACTGGAGACTGTGCTTTCAAAATATACATTAGAACTTATTCAAGTCTTCCTTCCATTGTGCCTGAACATAATTTTTTAATTTTTTTTACTAATAGTTTTATATCAATTCATTAATAAAAAATATGAATACAGATTATTTTAACAGTGTATAGATTTCTCTGATAAAAAATTATGATTTTATATTTTTCTCTGTGTGTTCACTTTCTTTTTTTTAGCCACTGGTCATTCCTAAATGGCCTTTAATTATATCTAATCTAAAAAAAAAATAAAGTATTATGCTTGACAATTGCATATGTGAAGTTCACAGCCTAAATCATCAGAATTTTTGTGTTCTAAATCTGTAACTAATTGGTGTGGTAGGAATGTTCATCTGTATGCTGAAAATAATGGAACTGTTTTGGCCTGTGTCGGGTACCATAGAAGTAGGTGGGAAAATTGAGGTTTAGGTACCGGGAGTGTTGAGTCAGACAGACTCCATCCAGCTGCCCAAGAAGCAGCATGTAGAACCCAGGTGAGCTAGAAGCCATGGGCCACATGGCAAATGAATGGAAATGGGTTGAATTAAGATGAAAGAGCTAGCTAGCAATGTGCCTGCAACATAGGCCAAACAGGGTGAAACTAATATAAGTGTCTGAGTCATTTCGGGGGAGAAAGCCACCACAGTCAGGTCAGGCCTCTGGCCTGGCTGGGGTCAGAAACCTTGTACGACAAATTGGTAATAAAGAAATCAATTATTTTCTTAAATTTCTAAATGAAGTGTTTGAATATGGATTTTTATTCATCTCACTTTTTCACTTGACAGGTAATTTGTTATTAAGTCAGATAGTTCAAGGCTGTGAGACAGCTTGCTTACAAGTAAAGACACTGTCCATTGAACCTCACAGCCCCAGTTCAATCTCCAGAACCTGTGAGGTGGAAAGAGAGAATCAGCTCTAGCAGTTACCTTCTCAGTTACACACATTTCCCTTGGTTCCAGCATGTATGCACACACACACACACACACTATATTTATAAAAAGACTGCTAAATTTCAATATGCTGATAACCAACAAAAATGATATACTTGTATATTTATATGAGTCCTAATATGTATTAGATAAAAGCTTGACAATAATCAAAATCAGTTGCTCAGGTAAAGTATAATTATTCTTATGTTGGAGTGAGGAAGATGTTTCTTTGGTGGCTCCTTCTGTAGAGAACCTAAGCACTCTAATAAAAATATCCTTGGCAACACTCCTTCGGTGTCAGAGCAACTGCTTTTGTAGGGCTATTTCTACAGACATATCTTAGAGTTTGGGAACTGTACAGTAGCAATTGGAGAGTTAGTAAGAACACATTTAGTAATGAGATAAGTTCCTGAAACTTAGAAAAATGTACAGTTTCATGCTGGTAATAATAGTGATGGCATGACAGTGATGTGCTCTTTGTTGTATTCCAGATATAATGTGCATTGTTTTACGGGCATTCTTATTTACTGCCCAAGATGGTCTCTTGAGGTAGACTTAATTCAGTTTCTCAAATGGCATTTCAGCCTTTGAAGGGTCCCAGCCAAGAGTGTTCAGGAAGTGTCGATGAAGAACTGAAGTTAGCAGTACTGTTCTAACACTCTGATGACAGATCAATCTGTCTCCTTGCCCTCAAAGTAGCCACTCCACAGACATCTATCATGATGGATGAGTCTGGCCAGTTCAGACTTAGTATAAATTCAATATCACAGAATTTATTGTTTGCTGCTTGGTGTCTTTTCTTAGATGTGGTTTGTGTAATCCATTCATGTTTTTGTGTAGGGATGTCTGATTTTCAATGTTGTGTAGTTTTCAGTTTGACTGAACTAGTCAGTGAACATCTTTATTAGTTTCTCTGTGTTTGTTTTATGTATAATGTTGCTGTGAGCATTCTCAGGTCTAGCTCCAAATGTATTTGTGTACATACTGTTAGGGTATGAATGCCATAGCTAACTATAATTGGACAATAAACAAAATTAGTCCTTCAGAGGAAAAAATCTGCTATTGAATTACAACAGAATAAGTTTAGGTCTGTTACATGAATCTATGATGGGAGGTTGCGGTGTGGAAGCATATGCATTACTTACCTACAATAGCCAAATCTCCAGGTTCAAACCCTAGAAACACACACATACACACTAGAAGTATTCAGCTCTAAATCGGACATCTATACCTCTCCCTCTTCCCTGGGACTAGAGTGCATGGAAAGTATGTAATAGCCAAAGCCAGAGGTAGTGGACATACATCTGCAGGAAAACAGTATTTGTGATACAGCAGTACCATTGCACACATGGGTATACAGCAGTTGTGAGTATGTAAGCAAGATATTCATGAGAACAGTCAGCCACAGTCCCAGCACAGACAGGGGAGTGTTGCGGAATAATCATTTGTATACTCTGAATAAGTGTTGCTTTGATTGGTTTAATGAAAAGGTCAATGGCCCATAGCTAGGCAGGATTTTCTGGGCAGAGAGAATGCTGGGGAAAAAAACAGTGGGGAGTCACTAGCTAGACAACAGAGGAAACAGGAAAGCTACATGAACACAGCAAAGATAATAAAGCCACAAAGCAGAAACTAAATTAATAAAACAGGTTAACTTAAGTTATATAACCTAGTGAGAAATAACCCTAAGCTATCAATCTAGCTTTCATAATTAGTAATGTCTCTATGTGGTTATTTGGGAGCTGGCTGGTGGGACAGAAAACTCCCCTACTAAGGAGGGGCTCTCTTAGCCCCACCCCTATTTGGGAAGCTATTGGCAATTGGTGGCTCTGTTGAGTTGAGAGTCACTTTTCCTCAGAGACACTTCATGTGAAAGGTTCCTATGCTCCAGTAGATGTTTCTACACATACACACATACAGGGCTCACTAGGTGTACTTGATGGGATTTAAAAGAAAAAGTACATAAAGTTTGGAGGAATGAGTCGGGAAAGGACATGGGAAAGAAGGTGGAGAAGAGAAAATGGAGGTGGATTTGATCAGATCAGATTATATTTGTGAAATTCTCTAACAATAAAAAGGTAAATCTACACTGCATTTCTGTGGTCGTTGTGCGCTTTCTGCTCATAATTTTGTACTTCACTTAAATCAGGAAAAAACAGTTTCTAATCCATCAAACCCATCCTCTAACGTGAAAAAAAAATCAGAAACAAAGCCCACAACACATTCTACTTTTCAATAAAATTACAGCAAATATTGCTTTATTTTCTCTGAAAAGAGTCAGTACTCAAAGAAGTATGAGAGAAGTGTTGTTTTAATTATAGGATGTGGTGAATGAGCTGCTGCCTGCCTATTGCTGTAGGCAGGAAGCCCTCTCAAGGGCTCCTTGACACCACCGATCAGAGAAAAACACTAAAATGCCTTTGAACTTGAATTTAAAGTGCCTTGAAATACTATAATCTTAATTAGCTATGACACATAAATTACTTCATTTTACGCCCACGACTGTTGGCATTCAGAATTCCAAGTCAGAGTTTCTGAATTCTCAGATTAATGTGTGTGCCAGGAAGCACCATTATTGCCCTGGGAAGGAAATATCTTTTGCCTTAAGGGAAAAAGCACAGAACAGAAAGCGATGTTTTCCACTTGGTAGATCCCAGGGAATTTATCAAGAAAATTGCTGAGCTATTGTCTTACATGGCCCCCTTGCATGGCAACAAATAATTAGCCAATTTCAAGAAAGAAATATTAGGGCTTCTTAACTGAGACTTCGGCAGCTCTCTGGGGAGATTTGCAAGCTTTTCACAAATGTGTTTTAATTCTGTTTTCACTTATTCTGATGATTATCTTAAAAGCTAATGTAGTCAGGCTTACTCGGAGGGCCTTACCACTGATCACTTGTCCCAGGGTATGTTCACGTTTGCCTTCCCCTGGAAGCCAGCATCAGCACCCATTATATCATAGCTGGATGGCTGAGGACGGCTTCAGGACAATGCTGTTTGCTAATGACATGCTGCTTTTAAGTTAATTCAGACTGATTCTGAATAATGACAGACATGAAGTATCACATAACACCCAGTAATTAAGGCATGCCAAAGTCAAAAGCTGTCAAATGAATTTGCACTACAGTGCCCAGTTCTCTTTCCAACAAAATAACAGTAATGAATATCATCTATTTGAATTTTCCTGGCTTTGTATTTAATTTGCAAATACATTTTTGTTTATAGACATGTGTTGCTATAGAGATACCTACATTTATTCTGTCCTTATTTGAGAAATATAAAAAACAGCAAAGATATTATGTGCCAATAAAAGAATGTTCAAAACAGAAAGAAAGTAATAAAAATGCAGAAGGGTCTAAGGAAAAAAATAATGTAAGTGTACTCAAGCACACAAAATTACTCATTATATCAAGTTGAAGAAGATAAATTTTCATACTGACACTTACAGGCACATATTTTATTATATAAATAACAAGCTGCATTTAAGGCAAAAATTAAAATAATAATATGAATGAGAACTTGGAGTTCATCAGAATTTTATTCATTATAATGTGTATGTGTGTATGTGTACGTGTGCATATGTGGTGTATATACATGTGTATATGCACTCATATAGAGATTGAAGGTCAAAGTTGAATGTCTTTCTCTATGTCTTTTTTCCTGATTTAGAGAATATTTGTTTTATTTTTGCTCAGTGTATCAGGGTGGGGGAGAGCAAATGAGCATACTACAGAGCCTTTACAGACTTTAGAGGGCAACTTTGGGAGTCAGTCAGTTCCCTGCTTCCAATATGCGCATCCTCAGGCTTGGTAGGAAGCATCTTTACCAACTGAGCCATCTCCCCAGCCTTTTCCTTCTTTAAAACACATTATAGAATGAGTATAATGATACCTGCCAGGAATCCCAGAATTGAGAGGATGATTCTGAAGAGCCACAGAGCATACCACACCAACCTTCGCTATAGAAAAAGATCACATCTGGAAAAACCAAAATAATAGTAATTAATACAAGTAGGATGCATTTTAGCATTGAAGTTTGAGATGCCTGCTTCTTCTAGAAAGTCAGTGATGAGATACCATTTGTGAATATCAAGAGAGAATGTCATTTTTCTCTGAGCTCTCCCTGAGCCTTATTTAAAACCCTACCCCCAATGATAGTAATGCCCTGTTACTGAAGACAACACTTACATATCACATTGAACACAGAGATCTCTAGTTGGTACCTTCATAGAGTCTTCACTCCTGTCGCTAGTGTCATGGCACTGGAATGGAAGGCAGCCTGCACACTAGTAGAGGAGAGGCTAGCTATCAGTCTAGATACAAATCCTGTGATCTGCAATGGGGATCTGCCTGAAAGAAATGCCGGTGCAAAAACTCACAAATCCTGTGGGAGCAACTAACCCCACTCTAGTTGGATTTTAGGCAACTCTACAAATGGAACTCATGCCTGACCCTGCTCCAGTGGGCAAGAACCTGAGACTGGATGGGCCATAGATCCAGGGGAAAATGAAATGCTGTTCAAGGAACAATAAAATGACTCCTAACATTATTCTTCTACAACTATAGATCAATGCCTTTCTTAGCCACATCAGAAAATCTTCCCCTTACAGTAGATGAAAACTGATAGAGGCTTATAACTGGCCGATGTTCAGAGAGTGAGAAATTTTGTAACAATCAGTCCCAAATGGGACTTCAACAAAGCTCTCCCTTCAGGGGCTCAGGGAGTTATGTGAAAAAGAGGCAGAAGGAGATCAATAATGTAGATAGAAATTTTTATCATAATGTTAATTATAAATATCATTTGTTTGATTATTTCTGTTTTATCATTTTAAAAGCCAGCTAATATGATGCCAAGAAGGAAGTCTTAGGAAAGCCTGTTGACAACACAGATGTTCAGACCCAGAGAGAGCAGTTCGAAGAACCAATCTCAACATTGTCTTACAAGATTACACTAAAAAACAGCCTAAGGCTTTTAAACAGCAAATATTAATATATCCAGTAACTTTAAAGAAATTGTAAAATGATAAAAAATTGTTCAGAAGTCAGTTGGGCTTTGGTGCAAATGTTAGATTTAAGGAGAGTCAAGGAAGCAATCATCATTTAGAGTATACACTTACCATTTCTAAGACAAATGTTAAATTCCTGGTCAACATGTAAATAAATTGTCCTTAAGGACTGGTCAGATGAGGTTACTGCTGGCTTGGAGGCCATTACAGAGAAAGGCACGGTGGAAGAATGAAGCTAAAACAATAGAACCAAGAAGCAGAGACAGAGGCAATGCTGTGAGATTATGCTCTTGTACTTTGTAAATATTTGTCCCTCCTACTGGTTTAATAAAACTCTGATTGTTCAGAAAGTATGGGTGGGGCTACCAGACTAAGAAAACTCTGGGAAGAGCAAGAGCAGAGCTGAGATGCCAGACATATGCAGAGGAAAAAAGACAAAAATGCTGCTCTGGGAAAAGGGACTAAGCCAGTTTGCTAATCATGAGTTAGTTTAAGAGTAAGAGCAAGTAATATGCCTGTGCCATAGGCCAAATAGCACATAATTAATATAAGACTTTGTGTGATTATTTGGGATTTCTGGTTCAGATCTCAGAGCTAGGCCTGGGCAGAAACTCTTAATATAATAGGCTTATGTTCATAATGATGCACTTATGAATAGACAGAGATTGTGGCAGCATGTGTACAATTCACACAAGCTCAAATTAGACAGGTCCTAGTGCTGAAAGGTGGAAGTGGACACTCATTCCCACCTATCACGGTATAAACCTGCCTTGAGGTATGTTTTAAGTGAGGTTTATTTTGTTAGAATTACTTACAAAATAGAGAAGGTTTTTAGCAACGCACCATGCCACCGACCGGGAGCTCCGCCGCCACGAACGGAAGTCTCGCCCCTTCTCCAGCGCTCTGCCTGTGCCCGTGTCCTGTCTCTCTCTAGGTGTTGTCCGAATCCTGTTCTCAGTGACCACGCCCCTCTCTCTCAGTTTCTGCGTTCTGCTGTAACTCACATACATGTACAGTTCCTGATTTCCCGCTACACCCACCCCTTACCAAAAAGATACCTGCAATGAACAACTTCTTACAAAGGAAAAAAAATTAGTTTTCTTTAATGGAGCCTCTCTGGTTATATTAGCCAGACATAAGGATAGGCCCCACGGCCGGAAGTCAATGGCCAACACAAAATGAACTCAAATGGTATTCTTGGAGCCTTTATGTTTCACATTACTTTGTTTAGGTACATTTTGTCTTATTGTTCTTGCCTAAATATGGTTTCTAATTTTGCATTTTTATGAGTGTGTGTGTGTGTGTTTTGTCTTATCTCCCTTTAAATTTTTTTTGAAGATTTTAGCTGTTTTGTTTATTTGCTTTTCTGTTTTTTTTTTTTCCTAAATAGATAAAGAAAGAAATGATATGGAGTTGAGTGTGCAGAGAGGTGGGGATAGTCTGACATGATTAGGAGGAGAGAATATATTATAAAAAAAGATATTAAAAAACTATACCTCCCCAAATGTTATATAGTGGATACTGTTGTGGACCCATGTTACATTAGAAAAAATGACCTGGAAGTCCAAGAGTTTCTCCTTGAGATTCACTGGCTTGCTAACTTTGGTATGAGGTATTGGTCACTAAAGTGTATCTCCAGAAGAAGCCATCTTTTCTTTAACATGGGAAAAAGAAAGTTTAGGGGACTCTTTAAAATGATTGTATAGACAGATGGATCTCACAGAATCCCTCTTGATGTCATCCCTCATTAGAATATTTGTCCTTATGAGGACCCAGACCAGTGTGAAGTTCCTATATTGCTTCTGTAGTTGGCCTGTTCTTATTACTGTTTACCCTCTCAGGTTTCAACGTGGAGAATGCTTCCTATCACTGTCAAAATAAGCTGTTCTATGAACTTTATTTTTGTGTGGTTGGTGTTGAAACTGAACCCAGGGCCTCTCATAGACCAGGAAAGTGGTTGTCACTCAGTTAGATCCTCAAACCTCTTCCTACCTGCCTGTGAACTTGCTCTGAGCCCAGGCAGGTCTTGAACTAGCATCCTCTTTCTTCAGCCTTCAGTCTTTGGCCCTGGGCTAATATTTTAGATCTGTGTTATTGCTAGTTATTCAAAAGAGTTGAATAGCATAAAAGGACAATAAGACCTAAAACAACAACATAGATCCCAAATGTGTCCTGCAAAACCAGGCAAACAGTGCACACAGGAAATGTGAAAGACAAAAACAAAAGGCTATGTAAGTGGACACCTCTGCTTCTCCACAAGCAACAAGGTGGCATTTAGTGGAAGTTGGAGTGGTGTGTGTGACAAGGTCTTTTATCTGCACAGATACAGCTTACCTGAGTAACAAGGCCAAGGGCTCCACACAAGAGGAGTGATATGAAAGAATAGTGAGGGATATCAAATCACTCTTCTTACAAAAAATAAAACAGTAAAGGGTACCTTAATGAGATGCTTCAATTAGATTGATGGAGTAAGTCTTGACACTAAGTGGAAATAAACACTGGAAGAGAAGCTAAAACCATTAAATCCAAAAACAAATAAAGTATGACAAGTTGAATACATCTCCATGTACAACTGAAAATAGTCTGGTTTTTCAAGTTGTATATCACTCATGCTTTCCTCCTAAAATGAGATTTCATGTGCTAGGCAACACTTCCATGGTTATTTGTCTTGAACTTTTCTCCAGTTTGTAATCATTTTGTTTTAAAATTTATTACAAAATATTTGAGAGCACAATAAATGCAACTTGAATGGGCATCTATATATAATGGAAGAACAAGGAAGGGAGGCTGAGTCCATTGATGTGTTTCTATTCAGATAGAAAGAAAGCACAGTGCTGTCCCTGATGTGGTGGTTTAAGTCTATAGGAGACTGGGGAGGGAGAACTGCATACTGAGAGAAGCCTGTGCTACATATAACAGTTCCTCTCAAAGAGAAAAGAGGGAGAGGAGAGGAGGGGAGAGGAAGGGGGGAAGGCAGAGGGGAAGGGAAGAGGAAGAGGAAACAGGTGAGGAAGGATGACTTAAATCTTAAACGCCTTTCTATGTCTATGGCAGAATTAAATTTTGTCATCCAAGGAAACATTATCATTAAGTTTATTGTGAACATCACCATGGATTTTGCTTATGACTCGCTTGATGTTCATCATGAAATCATAACACTTATGTATATGTACTTCAAAATATGTAGTAAAGTTACTGGTGTATTTGAATTCATTTCTATTGTAATGTTATTTTGCTTATCCTGTTTTTCTTCCTAAGTATTTTCTCTGATATTAATTATTTTTTATTCCATATTTTCTTTGGACTACTGTGCAATTTCAGTGAAATGTAATTTATTCTTCTGTTTTTTTTTTTTTTTATAAATCTTGCACAAATACGTAGTTTGATACAGCACTAATAAAAGCTTTTACTGTCTTCTTAATACTATGGAGACTTTAGAATAAGCTGTCTCATTACCCACTTTCCAGAATAATTATATTTTATAAACCTTTGATTCACTATCATTTTGCTTGTTTTATTTTGAGAGAGTAACCCAAACCAGACCAGGGCTTGCTCTGTATTCCAATCTGGCCTCAAATTCATGACAATCTTTCTGTTTCAGCTTTTAAAGTCCTGACATTTCAGGCACCATGCCTGCCTCCTTGAAAAATTTTAACTGATGTATTAAACATTATTCTTCTTTGATGAGGAAATTAATTGCTTAGAACTTTGTATACCTTTGCCAAACAACCATCTATTTGAAAGCACCATGACTTTTCAACACAGGATCTCCTGAGTGGCTACTGACAGGCTGTTGGTTTGTGTAACCTTGAATGAGTTGAAGTATTTAGGCTTTTGTGAATCTTTGTCACCTTTTTTTAAACAAGAATTTGACTTGTTTTGACTGCCCTCAGCAACAAGTTCTATAGCAAAAACTAGCCCTCATTCCAGAGGACTGACAGCTGGGAGCATCTGGCATTCCACGTAGCTCTAGTCGCTGACTCCTACATGTCAATACTACACGAGGTGTCAAAGAGTCAAAAAATAGGAAGCCCAACTTCTACTCTTGAGGACCTTGTGCAAAACAGAAGTGATTTCTGGTCTTCTGTGCTGGCCTAAGTTCCCGCTTGGGCGGAGAATATGAGGAAGAAACTATGTACTGCGAAGGAAATTTCTCCAGTCATGTGAGCAGGTGTGTCAGCTCTGCCTTGAGATGGGGGGTGGGGGGGAAGTGTGGCAACAGCCATTGAGAGGTAGGACAAAGGACTTCTGGAGAGGGCCACACCAGAGACATTCACAAAGGCTTCAAATACCTTACATACATAGAGAATTAGCAATTTGGTGGGGCTGTCCCACAAGGTGCAAGGGCTGGAGTGTGGCTGAAGCATGCCGGGAACAGCTGGGGATTGTGCATGCCAGTGGAGGAGGATGCTACACCGCCACCCCTTTATTTGGAGATAAATACCTTTTCACATGGTGACATCCTTGAAGTTGAATGTATCTTTCTCATGATGGCTTCTTGCCATTAATCACTGATAGACTGTGATGTCAGGTCCCTGTTCCCCTCAACCCCCACCCCCTGCCATCACCACCACACACAGGGTTTCTCTGTGTAACAGCCCTGACTGTCCTAGTACTCAATTTGTAGAGTAGGTTGGCCTTAAATTCACAGAGATCTACCTGCTCCAAAATCATGAGATTAAAGGCTTCAGTCACCATGCCTAACTAGTTTGGGTCTTAAATGCCCACACCCCCACCACAGTGGCTAATGTCGTCTTAAGACATACTTTCTCGTGATGTGTTATTCAGAGAGAATGAACCTTCCCAATATAGAACCTAGTGGGTTTAGGTGATGGTGGCTGGCAAGTGGGGGTAGTGGTACCTAATTTAAAGGTGAGTGTCAACCAGCATGACAGCTGAGCTGGAGGCAGCACTGGCTACCAAGAGTGGCATCTGAGTTTGAGCTGCCACATCCACACAGCAGAAAGAGAGAATCAGTTTTTACATATTGTCCTCTGACCTCCATGCACTAGCGTGAATGGGTGCACATGCCCTCCCCCCACCACCCCACCCCACCCACCCCCGCACACATACATACATGCAATTACACATAAATATAATAAAATATTTTAAATGTGACTGTGGCACTGACCACAAGTCTTTCCTCTTCCTCTCCTTTGTTCCTTGACTCCTGGGAAGCACATTTTTGCCACCATGTGCTGTTGATATCTTTCCACAAGCCTAGAGGAAAAAAAAACCATAAGTCTAGCATGAATTAAACCACACAAAACAACACACAGTATAAACCTTCTCTTCTTAGCAGTTTCATTGAGTGGGTTTTGTTAAGACAATAACAATCTGACTGATGCTGCCATGTGAGACATGGTCATTGCTGTATGTGCAAACACTCACAGTTCAAGTTCATGTGCTTGAGTTAACACCATCCTAATACTTCTTAAGGATTACTAGTACCTTATCGAGAGCACTAAATGAGGTTTTGTTGGGGAAGAAAAGTAAGAATGGAGAAGCAGAGCTGACATTAGATAGGAGAGAATTAAAAACAGCAACAGAAATCATCTCTGTAAACACTGGAGAAGTCTAAAGATGTAAAGCCCTATGCTTTTAATGCCATTTTCCACTTTCTTAAAATAAAAGACCTCAGTAATTGAAGTGTCACATATAATAAATGAGTATAAGAAGATGGTTTTATGCATTATATGTGGATCTTATAACAGAATAAACTCCCCCCCAAATACCTTCTATTCTTGATAAATAGGCAGCTAGATTCTGGGACTCTGCAATATGAGAAGATGGCTATGAATTGGGCACTCAGAAAAGTGGACAACTCAAGGACAGACACACACACATACGCACACACATGCACACGCGCGCACACACACACACACACACACACACACACACACACACACACACGACAGAGAGGACCTCCTAGAAACAAGCATTCAGAAGAGAAAGGGCACTGTGGAAGTTAGGCCATGTTTCAGATCATTCAGATGATTAAACTCTCTATGGGCTGCAAACATATATAGGGAGCCTAGACCCATGCTTAAAGGCCTCATTGAATAACCTGGAGACCAAATTTGATGTGGAAAGAGTTACTAGTCCTATATTAAAATAGACTTAGAAACTCAAACAGAGTATGTATAGTGTGATAGGCAGGACTGATAGGCAGAGAGGCCTCTTTTTCCTGTACTTTAAATTATTTAAATGCTAAAATCTGATCGCAGTGCAAGGCAGAAGAGATGAGCTATCAGGTGTGGACAAATATGGGGGTGAAATCTCTTAATAATTTTGATTACTGGGGCTCAGAGATAGCTGTTAATTGCTTCTTCAAAGAAATACTTCTTGGATCTTATTTGTAAACAGACATACTTGTGTCATGTAATCCTAGATACATTCTGGAACCTGAAAAATGTTGCATTCCACAACAAAGAAGCTTTTTATCTGTAATTACATTAAGATCCTTTGTTGTTTAGATTATAGCTTTCTAACCTGTGGTTCACCACCCAACATGATGTCATGTAACTGAGACCAAGAAAAATGGCAACCCTAAAAAGTTTCTAGCACATCATCAAAAACTAATTCAGAATCAAATGAACCTGAGTTATTCCCGGCGACACTTGCCTGTGAGGAATCATGCAACATCACTCCCGCTGTGGTTCTGAACACATGATGTGAGCACTTTGTCTTGTACATACTGCCATACTACACAGTGACAACGAGTGCTGTCTGAGACACCATGGTTCAGATTTGAGATTACTCTATTATGGTTTGTACTCCCTATAGGTTACCAAGTCAGAGATACTATGGTCAGTGTGACCAATAGAGTAAGCTAGGGATAGAAGACAGAGAATGACCCATAAACAGAAGGTTATCAGCCCTTTCTGCCACATCAGGAATGATTGGACTCAGCAGGAGGTGGGGCACAAAGACTTCAGATAATCAGTAGAAAAACAATTGAGACAAGACCAATGTATTTCTGGGTGAAAGAGAAGAAAGAAAGCCAGGTTTGCGTATGGGGGTGCTTACAACACCAGAAGCATTTGTACAAACCCAGCTCATGAAAAGAGTACAGGAGTGATGAAGCACTGACTCTAAATTTATGAATAATCACTGACAGCCTAGATCAGTAGGAGAAAGATATTCAAGCATCTAGTCACTATTAAGATCCCAAATCTATGTTATAGAATTTCAATAAGAATAAGCAAATCTTTCAGATATCTGCTCTCTATGCCAAATGTTTGGCACATTGTATACAAAACTATCTAATTTGACAGTGTACATCTAGTCTGGCTGCTTTGGTCTACTCAAAGCTACATGCTCTGCAATTGCATAATCACGAATAGGATGATAATAGACAATCAGCATCACATCAGATTCCCCACAGAGAGAAGTGCTACCTTTGATATCATAACTTTGGTTATGAACTAGCAGCTTGGATATCAGTAACAAATTTCTGGACATGTAGACTTTCAGGCCTATGGTTGGAACTATTGGGGTAGAATTCACTAGATCACTTCTGCCTGGGTTACTCACCAGCATTTAACATGGGGACATTTGAGACATCCACTTTTATCACCAAGTTCCTACAAACTGAGATATCTCCTCCTTGGGCCCATCAGAATTCAGTTCTCAGAAATTGCTTTACTGACAAACAACAGCATCATTGGGTGCATGATCTCTGTGATCTTGAAGAATGGATGTAGCAGAGTGGGGAAATGATTCAGCTGCTGCAAGAAATTTTCAAAGTAGAAACAGTAAAGCGGAACAGAAAGACTATGCACAGAAGCATGAGCTGCCCTTCTTCATGGATTACTCCAACATTAAAGGAGTCCATGTCCCACAGAAATATTTACCCGAGAGGAAAACAAAATGAACATTTTATGTTTCATCTGTTTTGACAAATACATAATTGCTCCAGAGCCTGGCAAGTATTTTCCTTGTTGTCCCAAATGAAAACTGACTAAATATGACATGAGTTTAGAACTAATCCCTACTGTAGCTGGGATTTTCTACAGAGCAGCTGCTTCTTATTGGCATTTCTTGGGGATCATGTACTGATTATTACAGACTTATTAAGTATTTTCAGGAGGCTATCGGGAAAGCTGTTTGAGGGTCTGTAAATAGTTCCTGAGTTTTATCACACTGCTTCTGCTTGCTTCTCTTGATCTTGGGGTGGTTTATATTAAATAAAGGAGAGATTTAATCAGTAAGAATCGGCATGCTTCAAAAATCTGAAGCAGGGCTATTTTAATCAGTGTATTTTCACTTAAATTACTTTTAGCTTGCGTTTCAAAGAGAGATTCCAGATTTCTAGCATTTCTAATTTTTCCCCTTTAAAATATTACTTTGAAGTGTGCACTAATCACAGACGGTGGCTCTATCAGTAGGATGCAATCACAGGTTTAAAAAGAGAACATTCTGCCAACACATAATGACTTCCTGCCATGTCCAAGTAACACACAGTGTCCTTGAATGTGTGTCTCAGTCAAAAGTCACTGAAGCGGCTTTTGACACCCTCCACTATGATTCAGACAGTGGTTTTTTAATTGCGTCTTTCTCAAGTCCCTCTTCCAGTCTTCCTCATTAAATTCTTTCTTGTCCTGTACTCTCTGCTGAAGATAATTCATGCAGTATATTCCCTACTCAGTAGTCAGACTCCAGAGTTCCCATATATTATTTGTGTTTATTCTGGGGCCTGGTGACATTTTGCCTGAAAGAAATATTTTTTCTTCTTCTAGAGGCCACATAGAATTTCTATAGTTTCACTTAGCATGGCCTAATTATAGTCTAAGTTAACTTGGATAAGATCTTTTCTTCCCATCTCAGGACATCTATATGGTGATATCTAATCTCTCTTAAGGTAGGGTGATCCCAATGGAGTTCAACTTGTTCAAAGCAACATATTAATTATTTGCTTTGAAGAGTACCTTATAAATTTCAAGGTTTAGTAATTCAGAGGTAAAAAACTTTGACCCCTGCATTTGCTGAGCTAGGACAGACCTGGACACTAAGCTGGCAGTTTGCATATTATTGCTACTTTATTTTGATATGTAGTTTGCATATAGCAAAATATGCAGATTTCTAAAATTATGTATGTGTTACACATGTGTATGTGCACATGTGTGTGTACACATGTGTGTGCACACGTGTGTGTGTGTCCCAAGGTACATGTTCCAAACTGTGTGTCTGGAGTTAGAGCTATTGTCTAGAAAGTGGACTCCCAACAATGCAACTCACCAGTTTCTGAGAGGTCTGCCAGCCTTTATTCTCAAAGTCACTCATCAGCCCAAATGCACAGTTCTTACATTTGTATTTTATGCCTTACCAGCATCTGACATAAGGTATAAAATATTCCTACTATTCTGTAGCTTTCCTGAGTCAATTTCCAATGAACACAGCCTTCAGACTTGGGGACTTGTTACTTTTGATTGTGTTAGTCAAACTCTGTTGGGATCACATTACCAGAAAAAATGTCTATATCCATGTGCTGATGCTCTGAGTTGGAGACCAAAACCAAGTCTTGAGTAGGCCAGCTTGAGTAACTTCAGCTTGATATCTCTGGGGCAGGAATATTGCCCCACACACTGTATTCCCTGAGCTGTGTTTTTCTCAGTGTGCTGTTTTTGACACTCATCTATCAATATCTATCAGTAACTTGTGGGGATCTTTTCCCCCTAAACTATTGTAAATAAAGTTTTTATGAACACTTATGTAGAAGGCCTATGGTAGACATTTCTTAGAATGGGTAAATACCTCAAGGAGAAATTTTTGAAATTTTGAAAGCCACAACTGTTCATGTTTGATCTGTTGATGTGAGTTGTTTAAAACCAATCATTATAGAAATAATATTTTCTCATGTGCTTTAAATATAAATTTTCCTGATAAATAATGATGTTGAATACTTTTCATGTGTTGGTTGGCATTCACACTCTCATTTTGTAATCAGTTTATTGTTTTTAAGTTTGTCATTTGGTATCAGCAATCATAGACACATGTGGAATATTGCTCTTGTACACTGTAAAGATGTGTCACTGGCATCGGTTTAATAAAATGCTGATTGTCCAGTAGCCAAGCAGGAAGTGTAGGGAGGTATATAATTCTAAGGAGAATTCTGGGAAGAGGAAAGGCACAGAAGCGTTCATTTAAGTGTAAGAGCTACATAGCAATATGCTTGCGCTTCTGGCCCAGCAGTTACCACAATCTTAAGATTCTAAGTCAATATTTGGGAAGCATCTCCTAGGTAGTTGAGAGATCCTGGTCAGGACAGAAGCTTTTGACTACAGAAACATATTTTCTACCAGAACCCAGAAGACAAGCAATCTCCTTATAATACAGTTTGAGATCTTCTACTTGAATACTACCAGCTTCCAAGATACATCTGTAAAGTGCAACAAACAACTGCTTATTAGTTTCAAGGACTCAAGTGGTACAGCATCATGAGTAGTCACTCACTAATTATTTTTGTCTATTTGCTTGTTGATTTGATTTTGAGACAGGATCCTATGCTAGGAAGCCTAGACTGACCCCAAACCTGAGACCCTCCTGCTTTTACTTCCCAAGTGCTGGGATTATAGGCATGCACCAATAAATCCAATGCTCATTTACTTTTTTTCTTGATTGTTATAATTAATGTAAGCCTTAATCTCCATGGTCAGTTGGTATTGTCTTTTCTTTCCCAGAACTTCAAGTGTCAAGTACAAAGATAGATGTTGTAGACATAATTATAAAAATACTAGATGTTCTGAGGAAAAGGCAATGAAGTATAGGGGTACCTTATGTTTATACACCTTCAGGGGGCAAAAGCAGAAGTAGCAATGGAATAGCAGAGAAAGATATCAGAGACTGCTTCTGTGGAAAAGGTATTTTTCAAATGAGTCTGGATGGTGAGTGAGGCTCATTCATAGTGTATTGGTTATTTTTCTGTTGCTGTGATAAAATGCCATGACCAACAGCAAGAGAGGAAGACCAAAAAGGACAAACTTAAGGAAGACTGGCTGTAAAACTAGAGTCCTCGTTGGGCAAGAGAAGTCTGTCAAGGCAGCATGAACAGGAAGCTGGCTGGTAATGTTTCAGGGAAACTTTCAAAGATGTCTGCCAATGTCTTGCTTCCTCCAGCAAGACTCTACCTCCTGACAGTTCTATAGTGTCCCCAAACCATACAGCTAGGAGCTGGGTGGTCAATACTTGAGCCTATGGAGGACTTTTCTCACTCAAACCAGGCAATAAAAAGAGAATATATTCCTGTCAGAGTGCTGAGAGGGTTAGTGGTGTATGTTCTAGAGGAAAACTATCTATCAACACTTTACATTCAGTAGAATCCTTCTTCCTTATCACTGTGGTACACTGGGAAAAATTACTTGGGGCCTTAAGAACCTTTAATTCTTCCATTAGTGGTAATTGTGGACTATAAAATTTCCTGAGACTATGTGCAGCACCCTCAAAGATTATTTGGTTTTCTTTCAGTCACAAATACTTTTGAAACACAATAGCCTTGATTTTTGTCCCTTGTCTCTCCACATTGACACAACACCAGTCTGTTGATCATAGACAAACTCATCTCAAGAGCAGCTTTGACCTCTCACTGAGTCCCTGTTTGTAAAATCATCTTCAAGTCTAGTTATTTATATGCTCTTAACCTTGGCCTAAGTGAGCACTTTGCTGTAGCTCACAGCTGTCTTCCAAGTCCAGGAAGTCTCAATAGAAATCCTTCCCACTCTGTAGTAGCCATCTGTGTGTCACCATTATCTGCTGATTGTTAACTAATCAGAACAGCAGCCCAATATAAGAGGAGCAAACACTGGCTAAACATGGAACAAAGAACACAAGAAGATGGAACGTGGAAAAATATATGTGGTACTTGGTGAGGCTGGAATTGAAGGAGGAACACGTGCATTTACTGAGTGGAAAGAAGTGAACAAGCCAATAAGTCATCTCTGCTAGTGTGCCAGCATCAGATGACATACAAAAACTGAGCCAACTTTCTTCACTAGATCATTGGAGGCTGACCAGGGAATCTGACACAGTGAGCAGAGTCATTTTACTGGGAATATGATAAAGTTGTTTGTAACCCATAGCAAAATTCTACTATATTCCAAATACTTACAGAAGCATCTCTTACTCATAAAAGAAACACATAAGGCATTCTCATAATGATTTTGTCATAAGAAAAACACAGAAACCATTTGTGACCATTTAATTTGATGAGCTTTAGAATCATCTGGTCATGCATGGAGATTATGTTGATAGGTTAATTAAGGTGACAAACCTCACCACTCCCTGGGCTGGTATCCTGGGCTATATACAAAGGAAAAATTGAGATGACCCTTTGCTGTTTTCTGCTTCTTGATGGCTAAAGCTGATCAAGATCCTGCTTCTGAGATTACAGGCCTGCATTAACATGCCAGGTTTCATTTAGAACTAGCTGCTTATGACAGTTTCTCATTTTCTATTATACTGTTATTTCTCTCATTTCTTTTTATGGAACATACATACATTATTAACAATTAATGCAATTACAAATTATAACACTTAGTTTTGCTTCACTGAGACAAAATGCTAGACATAGCAACCTAAAAGAAAAGTTGATTATTTCAGCTCACTCTTTCAGTCCATGATTGGCTTGGTTCATATCTTTGGTCTTGAAGTAAGCCTGACATTTTGGCAGCAGGAACTGTGTCAGAGATGTCTACTTATCAAGTGATGAGTAAGAAACAGAGATGAAAGCAGAAGGCATATCCTTCAAAGGCATATCCCACAGTGGCCCACTTCCTCCAATCTGGCCCTGTTTTATATCTCCACCATGCCCTAAGGATGCCATCAAGTTATGACTCCATCAGTACATTAAACAGTGATTATATGGCAGCCCTCATGAGCCAATTGCCTCTCATTGATTGGCCTACAAGTGAGGAGACAAATATTCAGTGTCTTGGGGAGCACTTCATAACCAAGCACCACTGTTATACATTGGATCTTGAATATCCTTCAAAGACTCATGTGTGAAGGTTTGACCATCATTTTATAGCAGTGGGAAGTGAGGACACTTCTAAGAGGTGGAGCCAAGCAGCAAGAAGTTAAGTCATTGAGTGTGCCTTGAGACACATTGCAACTGGGGCCCCTTGTCTCTCTCTGCCTCCCAGCTGCCATTGAGAGTCATTTTTGCACATGCTTCTGCTGTGCTATGTATGCAACTTAGCCATAGGCTCAAAACCAGCCAGGTCATGGAGAGAAACCTCTGAAATTAAATGGCAAAATATGCATTTTCTCCATTTGAGATGTTTATTTCAGGTGTCTGATCACAGTGAGGGAAAGCTAACAGAATCACCCTTTATCTTAAGAGCAATTGCAGGGGTTCCATTCATCAACATAACATAGGACATCAACGGTTACATCAGAAATCCTACCCATTTTCTCTTTCCAAGTATCCATGCAGTATACAGAACTTCAAGTGCCAGAGTTATGTTGTTGTTACTTTTTTGTTTGTTTGTTTGTTTTTGCAGTTGATTGTGAGGATTGGTTTTTGTTTGTTAGGTTTGGTTTGAAAACAGTTTGTTGGTTGGTTGGGTTTTGTTGTTGTTGTTGTTGTTGTTTGTTTGTTTGTTTGTAAAGGTCATATCTCACTGTTACCTCTTCCCCTTGGCAGATGAAAATCACCACATGCTATCATCTACCACAAATCTTGGATTTGAGAGAAAATAGAACCTGTGAGGGCCAACCCCTCTCACCCATTACTCCCTTCTCCGGAAGTGCAAAGTGGGGTTTGTGCTTTTGAATGACAGTGGAGATGTCTATGGTATCTGGAATGTCTAGGAACTACTAGAGCATTAGGAATTTCTTTGTAGCTTTGAGTAGAAAGAAGGTCAAAGTCTCTTCTGGACTAAGTAATACAGTGCAGCAGGGAAGGAAATTCTTAGCAAGATTTCCTTAGAAATACTGAGCCAATCATAGTTCTTGGTACAAGTTTTAGAATACCTCCATAAGCCAGGAAGTGAACTTCTAGGCTTGCAGGGCTTAAAAATAGATGCTATTTCCACGGCAAAGCGTTATAGTAGTAGGACAACAGTTGGGCAAGAATGCAGCATGGATTTATTGAGCCTCTGTGGGCATGGCAGTTGAGGAAATCTGGGTAAATGGCTTGATTTTTTCCTAACCGAAAATTATTGGATTGCAGTCAATTAAGAGTTTTAATTAGTCAGAGGTTGGCAGTGCATACCTTTAATCCCAGGACTTGGGAGGCAGAGGCAGGCAGATCTCTATGAGTTCCAGTCCAGCCTCGTCAATAGAGTGTATAGACAGGACAGCCAAAGCTACAGAGAGAAACCCAGTCATTAAAAGAGTTTTAATTAATACACTATAGAAACCTGGTCGGATGGAGGGTGTTTTGTATAATTATTTAGGACAATGTATTCAGGTGAGTAGGAGAAAGGTACAAGGTTTGGGGACTAAGTAAAAAATCCCCATGTCTGTAAGTTTATCTAATTGATTTTTATAATACTCACAAGCATAGGTGGTTACACAGGTGATAAATGTCACAGATCAACCATCCGAAGAACCTATATCAAAGAAATTGCAGAACAGCAGTAATTTTACTACCAAATGATATGATCATGCTTAACTATGCTAATGGTATAAAAATAATTAGTGACTTGGGTTAATCTCCTTGATGTGCTTAAATAACAGCAAACCACTAAGCTAGTTGACTTCCAGAGCTCTTCAGATACATCCCTAAATATACTAGCCTGGGGCAAGCCCAGGCATATGACTCCCTAAGCACAGGACCAGCAATAACTGCTGCCAGCATCCAGTGTAATGAAAATGAGTTTGCGTCTGTCATTGCACTTACATGGATGTTTTGTCTGTTGTTCAGCTTCTCTGAATACTCTTGTAATAACAGCTTCATTCTCTTGTTGTTTGTCTTACTCGAAAGGGCAATTTTAGGAGATGGATTGGTGGCTAAGAATGACTACTGCTCTTCCAGAGGACCAGAGTTCAGCCCCCAACACACTCACAAACCATTGACAACTCCAACTCCAGGGATCCTGGTTGTCTCCTGACCTTTTGGGGCATTCACACATGTGTGTCACACACTCACACAGATAAACACACTTACATGTAAATAAAAACAAAGTAAATCTCTAAAAAGTTTTAAAAGCAGGAAAAAAAAGTCAGACTTAATTTAGAACTTTATCAGTAGAATTTCCTAGATAAATACTTGTTTTTCTTGAATTTATTTGGTATCTGGTATCCTCAGAAAGGGGAAGACATGCTATGTTACTGCCTCTACATATCTATACAGTGAGGAAAATTTATTTTTTAAATTATCTGTTGTCATTTTTAAAGTTTCATAATACCATTAATTTTCTATCATTTAAATATTAAAAATTTAAGATGTGCTACTTATAATCATTTAATCAAATATTCAGTTAATTAAAATATTAATAAAGTTATGAACTAAGTAGATTATAATTATTTAGTGAAACAAATTTAGGTATTTACAAAGCTAATTTTATTAGAGTCTCATATGTGGGCATTTTGATGTGTTGTTAGTGTGGAATTGGATTGTCTGATTCTTACCAAATACTTCCTTCTGTCCTTGTCTTGCTGTGGCCACAGGCTGGATTAGAGAGCTTCCATGGAGACCATTAGTCTGCCAGCAGATAAGGAATATTTGTGTGGGTTTTCTTCTTTCATGGGAGCTCCACTTGTAGAAATAAGAGAAATTACGATTCAGGTCTGTGCTTGGTTTGGTATTTGAACCAAAATTCAGTCTAGTCAAGGGTCACGTGTTTCTTGGGCATTGCCAATAGATATTATTCTTTGTTTCAGTTTCTGCAGACATTTTATGCACCCTGAGCTTCCGGAAACAAAGTAACCTAGCAATTAAAGAAGAAACTTCAATATCACTTTTCGAGAAAAGATGTGGAAAGAAGAAAGTCTAGCTGACAGGGAAAAAAATAGAGGACACAAATCAAGAAAATTCCAGCTTGGTCTAATTTCATAAATGTCAAATATTTACTTACATCAATTGAATAGTATCGGCTACACAAATTCACAGAAGAGTATTCACAAAATTCATAATCAAGATGCTTCATTTATTTTATCTGTCCCCACTGACTCAAAGAGAAGAGGTCATCTGAGGAGAAATCAACACAGGAAAGCATGGTTGGCAGAAAATGAAGCTATATTCATGGGTGAGCCACTCAACAAAAGGCTTATTTTCTTTTCTATAATAAAGTATATTGAGGGAAAACAAAAGCTAACACCTCTGAATTGGGCAAAACAAACAGAAGGAAAGGCACAAGAATCAGAGACACACTCATTCACACACCCAGGAAATCATAAAAACACTAAACTAGAAGTCATAATATACATACAAAGGAAGATAGAAGAAAAGTAATAAGATAAAATTAAATTTTTAAAAAGGAAGAGCTCTGACATGACATTATGAGACAAGAACCCTCCAAAGATGACAATGAGCTCATTTTCTGTTGACCTTCTACTGTTGGGCATGAAGCCTATACTTAGAGTGGTTTGTTTCCCTGGTGAGACTTTCTTGGAAAAAAACTATATTTCCTTTGAAAGTGGATATGAGTTGGAGATTGTTTCTGGTATAGAAACATGTATCCTCTTCTCCTTTCAGCTCTAGGATCCCACTGGTGTAGACCCATCCAGGTCCTGTGCAAGCTTGCCTCAGTCTTTGTGAGTTCATATGTGTGTGCCAATCATGGTGATTTACAGGGCCTTGTTTTCATAGTGTCCTCCATCTCTTCTGGCTCCTACACAATTTCTGCCTCCTCTTTTGTGGGGTTTTCTGACCCCTGAGATTGGGTAGAGATATCCCATTTAAGGCTGAATGTTCCAAGGTATCTCTTGTCTGGCTGTGGGTCTCTGTATTTGTTCCCATCCTATGGAGGAGGAAGCATCACTGATGATGGCTGAGCAAGATACTGATCTATGAGGATCGCAGAATGGCATTAGGAATCATTTTGTCATTACATTTGTTTATTTATTTTTATTATAGAATAGTTGTATTTGGTTTTACCTTAACTCTTTGAGCTATCCTGTATCACCCAAGCAGGACTGATAGTAGATTTTCAAATTAGATAGAAAGACACTTGTGAAACAGCTAATAAAGTCTTTTCTAGCATAATGAATACTCTCCAGCCTAGGTTCTCCTCTCTATTATGCATGTACCTCATTTTTGCAAGGAGCTTAGACAAAAATACCCTTATCGAAAAGTATCAGCTTTCAGCAAGCTGTAATCCTACTTAAGAAACTTGTATTAATTTAATAAGCATCAGGCACTTTAGGTGGCTTCCGTCAGATATTTAGACAAAGTAATGGGGCACATAAATAACATACCCGGAAAAGGCCCACTTTCAGGGTAAAGACACCCATTATTCCCAGTTTGGGCATAGTATACTGGTCTTGAAGAAGCATATTTGTACAGTGACACATTTATAATTCTATCAGTGTGAAACAGGATACTAGTTGGTGTTTAATGAAAACTCAGAGTCAGATATTGGGGAAAAGCTGGAATATCAGGGAAAGGAAACAGACTACAGTGGAATCTCAACCCCACTCTGAGGGATAAAAGCTATCTTCAAGATTTCTCAGCCTGACTTTTTGCTTCTACAGAATACCTCAATGTCTGCCTATGCCTCCTTAAATACTTTCCTTGCCTAGTTGTTTGACTTCTGGATTCAACTCTACACCATATTCTAGAGTCGAGATTAAAGGTAAAAGCTACTACAGTTTGGTTATTAGGCTTTGAACTCACAGAAATACAGAAAGATCTCTGTCTTTGGAGTTATGGGATTAAAGGCATGAGTTACCAACTGTCATTCCTGTGCTGGGATTAAAGGTATGAGTTACCATTCTCTGACCCCTTGTACTTGACTGTGGGTGGATCTGTTCTCTGATATTCTAGCTTTTCCGTAATATCTGGCTCTGAGTTTTCATTAAATACTAACTAGAATTTATGTTTCACTTGGCATCCAACTTTAACCTCAAATTCCCAAAAAAGTCACTTGCCACCCAGAGCAACACATGGCCAGAGGAGTAATTACTGGCTGGCTAGGCTTTCTGTTCTAAGTTAGTCTCCAGTGTTAGACACATAGGCCACACATGTTCTTTTTCACTTTCATCTGGGTAAGTTTTTCGAGCAGCAGCCTCCTTCTCCTGGTGGGCAGTATTTTTCTCCCTCTCTCTTTTTAGACCCTCTTTGGGCTGCTTATACACTAGGTAGCTGCCCTACTTCAAATCATCACTAACAACAAGTTTGATGAGCAAATCAGATTTTCTTAAAAAGGGAAATTTGTTTAAAACAATGAAAGGCGTTTGTTCTCTAGATGATTTGAAACTGGAACCAGTAAAAGAGAAGATAAATAAAGTAGATGAGATTATCATAATGTTTATCATTTTGTTACTATAAATATTATTGGTTTGATTAGTTCTGTTTTATTATTTTAAAAGTCAGTTAATACGAATGCCAAGAAGAAAGTCTTTGAAAAGCCTGTTAAGAGAGAACACAAAGATATTCAAACCCAAACAGAAGAATATAAAGAACCAATCTCAAAATTGTTTTCTAAGATTACACAAAATAGCCTAAGGTTATCAAGCAGCCAACATTAGTATATTCAGTAACTTTAAAGAAAGCGCAAAATGATAAAAATTGTACAGAAATTAGTTGGGCTCCAGTATAAATGTTAGAATTAAGATGAGTAAAGGAAGCAATCATTACATATGGTATGCACTCACCATTTGTAAAGCCAATGTTAAATTCCTGGTCCTCGTGTAACCAGATTACCCCTAAGAACTAGTTAGACATGGTTTCTGCTGTTTCAGAGGCTGGGCCACTTTTACAGTGGAAGACATGGTGAAAGACTGAGGCTAAAACAATAGAACAAAGCAAAGCAAGAGGCACAGAAATCTCTCAAGACCAAGTTCTGGGGGAGGGAGATTATGCTGATATAGAAAAGCAGTCATTATATGATGAGCATATGCTGGATTTATGCTACATGGAAGCATTAAATGCATGGGATAGGATTGGAGAAAAAGAAAAGAAAACAGAATTATTCAAAAAGTATTTCAAAACCTCAAAGAAACTTTATAGATTTTTGCAGATTAACTGCAGCAGTAAACAGAATGGTACCAGATTAAGAATCCACACAAATAATAATTTAACTGCTGATTTTTTCAGAATGTTAACCCACAAAGTAAAAGAAGAATTAGAGCAATAAAAACAAGGTTAGCACCACTGGAAGATTGGAGTTGTGAAAAAATTAATCCAGAGCCTTATGACTGTGATGATAACTAGGTAGAAGAGGTTTTTTTCTAGAGGTATTAGAAAAAAATCAAAATGCTAAATATTACAATTGTGGAAGGCAAGGTCACAAAAAAAAAGAGATTATAAATAAAGCATTCCCAGAAGCAGTGTCTTTGTTAGAAATAATGTCAAGAGAACACCCCTCCCTTCTGGAGTATGCAGAAGGTGTGGCAAGGGGAGGCATTGGACTAAGGAGTGCAGGTCAACAAGGGATAGACAAGGTAACTTTTGCCTTGAGGAAATACCCTGAGGGAGCTTTCTAAAACACCCATATCAAATCCAGTTCAGGACTTTTCCTGTTATCTGTTCCTTTCCAGAGAGATTAAAGAATATAATGTCTGTTATTAAAAAAAAAAAAAAAAAAAAAAAAAAAAAAAAAAAAAAAAAAAAAAAAAAAAAAAAAACAAAAAAAAACAAAAAAAAAAAAACCTGTTGCTCTGGATAATAGAAAAACTATAGAAGAGAGAAAAAATAAGGATAAAGCACAAATCAAAATTGATAAAGATTAGAAAGGGAACCTCCCAAAAAGTTAGGGTTGGGGAAGACTTTTACTTTTGTTTCCACAGGTGAAGAAAAGCTATGGATATCATCAAAATAAAGACTCAATTTGAACCAGAGAAATTTTATGAAAATAAAAAATGATGTCTTATCCACTGATATGACAGCTCTTTAAGTTGTAAGAAAAATAAAGGGTTGGGGCAGGTTTTTGTTTTTATCTTTACAGAAACTTGAAATGCCCATCTTCAAGAAGTCAAAAGATCTCGGACATCTAGATGTCTAAAGCAGAAGGGAAGGCTATCCAGAAAAATTTACAAGCAAAGCAATATAGGACCTATTGGTACCAGTATACTCTACAGGGTAAAATCTCATTGCTTAACATCTATATATTTTTATTTGTAAGAAAAATTGAAGTCCTAGTTTAATTATAATTTAAAGCTGACTTTGAAGTTGAAGTATGGCTCTCTCCTTCTCTAAACCCAAGCATACGTGTTAAAGGAAAATGCAAAATCTCTATATCATATCAGAAAAGCTACCTGATATAGGACAGAAGAATAACTAAAAGTAAGGGACTATTCTACTGTTACTAATCCTTTGCTGAATAAATGTTTATTTTAAAATCTGTAAGCATATATACATATATACATTTTAAACTTTTTGTCATGATATTGATTTTCATATAAAGTACTAATTAATTCTCTTTCTTTTTGTTTTGAAGGCTTTGTTTAGCTTCCTGTAAATTGTGTTGGGTTTTAGTCTCTTATCAGTTTTCTGCAGTGAACCATGACAATACCTAATTGTGAACTTAAAGTATCCAAAAGGAAGAAGGTGCCCCACAATGATGGTGATATTATATGGACTATGACAAACCACAAATCTGGCAAACACCAACCAAGGATCGAATTTAGATTACAGACTGCTCAGAACAATTTCGAGGTGGCTTGTTGAGATGAACCAGCTTCACAGACTACTCTATCCAGGACTTGAGATAAGCTCTGTACTTTCCTGTTATGCAGAGACTGGACAGCAAATGATACAGCTACTTATTTCAGGACTTGACAATTAACAAAACCATTGTAGTAAGTTTATGGCCTGGACTTTCAAGGCCAGGACCTGAGGTTTGGTCTTACTCTCATTGCTGCTTAGCCTAAAATAATCACACACAGGCTTATACTGTTTTTACTCTGTTTGATCTAGGGCCCAGGCATATAATTTGCTAGCTCCTTCATCTGAGTTCAACCCATCTTGTTCAGCCATGCAGCTCGGTACCTTTCTCATAGCAACATTTCAGCTTTTTTCCTCTGGGTACTTGTCCTGCCGGTGGAGGCTCTCTCTGGCAGCTCTCTGGCATCTGTCTCTGTTCTTCCTGTACTCATAGTTTTCTTAGCCTGGTAACCCTGCCCACACTTCCTGTTTGCCTTTGGCCAATCAGCTTTTTATTAAACCTATGGTTGGGACAAATATTTACAACATTACCACATAATTCTACTACACAAAACTTTTCTTTTCAGGATCCCTAAAGATGCTGTCACCCCCAGACAGCAGGAAGTAAATTTAAAAATGTAGTGCTCACATTCTCAAGAGGTAAGGTGGGTGGTTTTTGGTTTTTCAGTGGGTTATAGATAATTGTCATTGTATAGGGTAATTGGTTACAAATTGTCATTAGTTACCGTTAGGAAAAAAGCTGAACAAGAGAAATTACATTCAGGGTTCTTGTTTGAAAAAAAAAGAAAAAAGGAATACAGATGTGATAGGATACAAAGATAGATTATTGACTCTACTTTTAAAAAGCAATTGCTAGTTTCAAATTTTTACATTGAATTGGATTTTTGTATATGGTATACAAATTGTGTATATTGATAAAGATTTTAGATTAATTTTTTTACTGTACATATATTGCTAGGCTTGATCAAGGTTTTGTATCAATCCAGTTCATCTAACAATGCAATACAAATTGCTAGCTCTTTAAAGTTATAATTAACAATAAATTAGAATGTAAAGAGTGCAAGTTAGTAATGAGACATTACAATCAAAATTAAAGTAATACTAGATAAGTTTTTAAGGTCAGAAATAAATTTTAGATGGACAGTTATACTTAAACACTTCAGAGATCTACAGTGATGTGGAATGTCTTTCTGTATGCTGTGAATATCATTGGTTAATAAAGGTACTGTTTTGGCATATGACAGGAGATCTTAGAAGCAGATGGGAAATCTGAGCATAAATAAAGGACAGGGAAGGAAGTGTCAAGAGAGATGTAATACAGCCACCCAAGAAGCAATATGTAAAGGAATTCAGGTAAGCCACACACCTGTGGCAAGACATAGATTAACAGAAATAGGTTAAGTTGTAACTGCTAGCAAGCAATGTACCTGAGCCACAGACCAAATAGCATGTAATTAGTATAAACATCTGAACCATTTTGGGGGGTTAAGTAGCTGTGGGCAAGTCTGGACCATTGGGTAAGCTGTGCCAGAAACTCATACTACACTATAGAATATGTGGCATTTAAGATATTTTAATAACATAGGTTCTTATTACTTTTATGACAATGAGATGTCTGCTCCTGGCAGCAACATTGTACTTTAGAGAAGATGGTGGGCATCAGTAAACTTTCATATGGAATTGACCTTTTTGTGCTAAAAGTTACCCACTGGTCAAGAAAGTGCCCTTGCCTCAACTGCTGACAGTATGATGTCTAATATGAACAAGCAGGACATACAAAAAATGAACTGCCAGACCTTGCCAGGACAAGGTAGGAAGGTGTTTACGAATATCCTGATTTATAGAGAAGTCTGTCAGATATGCTAGGCCTGTGAACCAAAGATGGATGCCTTGCTCAGTCTACCCAGTCTACCGGGAAGTCATAAGTGAATATCTCCATTAGGAAGTTCTAGGTCAGACTGAAGTGGCTGGGTCTTCTGACTGCACATTGTGGAGTTCTTATATCCAAAGTGACTCAGGAAGATATATCCTTCACCAAGCAAAGACTTGGAGGAAATCTATGTCCTACAATTATTGCATCTGGACAAGATTTCCTTAAAGCATTCTCTGAAAAAATTATATAAATTATAAATATATATGTATATATATACATATATATTTGCTTCACAGCATACTTTTACTTATTCTATGACTGTTTTATACATGTAAACAATTTACTTTCATTCAACCTTTCACTTAGTGCTCTAAGGCAACACCCTAACATATCCATCTCATCCTTCTTTCCTAAGTACAAATTTCAGTATTTACTGCTGAAATTATGGGGTTCGGAAGCAGACCTCTGTGCTCCTGTGTTCAAATACCAACTCCGTGAGGTCATTAACTTCTTTGTGTCTTGGCTTCCCCGGAGATTTAATGGAGTTGAAAATAATTGTACCTACCTTGTGAGTTATATGAAGACTGATTGACTTCATACACATAGGAACATTTCTTATCCAAAATACTTGTGATCAGAAATGTTTGGGACTTTTGAATTACTTAAATTGGGCCTATTTATATGTATAGTTCATATGTATAATAAAATATCTTTGGGATAGGAGTCATACCTAAACTCAGAATTCATTTATGCTTCATATGTACCTTAATGTATAACTTAGGGATAATTTCATACATTTTTTTTTTAACAAAACTACACTATATTTATAATGGGGTCAGTAGAAAATTCTGCACTGTTGAATTACAGCTCCAGTAAAAACACTTGAGACTGGTTAATAATTTAGGATGTCAGGGTTTCAGATTATGTATGTTCAACCTGTACATGTAAAGAACTTAGAACTCTGGCCTAGACAAAATGAGTGATCAGTATTTGCTAGTATCATATTCATTTCTGTTTTTCATGTTCTCATTGACCCTATGAAGTGTGTAGATCTTTATTTCTACTTTGTAAATCAGCAAACCAGTAAGTTACAGAGGAAAACCATTTGCCTAAGGCTACACAGATAGGATATGACAGGAGCAGAATGACAGGGAGTCATTTGCACTCAGAGTTCACCATTCAGATTTTGTGCTGTTGTAGAATTTTTGCTGCATCTGAACATGGATGTAGATGATGGTCTTTAGGTCCTTTTATCTCCCCAAATTTGACATCACCTCAGCAAGGAGGAGTCACAGCAAGTGCTGGCTCGCAAGTAAAATGATGGAACCTTGCTGAAGTTGCTGATAGAAACTTGCTCTGATATTACCATTCCTAATTGTTCTATCTTTGTCTTCTTCTACTTCTGTTCTAATTTCTACAAAGGTGAAACATTGTATTCTATGCTCAGATCTCATACCTATAAAACCATTTAATAAATCTTGATGAGGTAGAAACATATCTGGGACCTTACTGTCAATGGAAGATATCAAGAGTATGCTATGACTACATTGATCTTACTTTCCCCCATGAATCTATATTCATATTCCTTTTAATGTTTTTAATTCAACAGTAGACATTTATTTATAACTTACTTTTATTTATGCACATGCATGTGTAGGGGAGGTGGGCGATAAAGGGCAAGTGCCTGCTTGTCTGTATGTGTACTACATGCATGTAGTTCCCATGGGGACCAGAAGAGGTCATCTGACCCCCTGGAACTGGAATTTATAGGCAGACATAGCTGCCCTATGTGGGTGGGTTTTGGCACTGAGCCCTGGTGCTCTTCAAGAACACCACTTGCTCTTAACCACTAAGCCCTCTTTCTACCCCAGTGTTATTTCTTTTAAAACATTATCCATAATATTAAATAAAAGGCAAAAGATTTATATAGTCTGAGAGAAATCATAATAAATATATTTTATTTGTAATATTTAGGATAACAGGATGACTAAGAAAGTGAAGGAATTCAGTCAATAGTTACTAATTCCTATCTTAACGCTCAAATTACCATAGTGAGAAAAAATAAAATAAGTATTAAATATAGTAACCATAACCTAAAGATTTTATAAGTAAAAATATAATATAAAATATTCTACCAATCTTGTTAAATATTGTGAAGAAGGTAAGTGTTGAATGACTGGCACTGGGCCAGTCATAGTGTTAGGAAATGAACTTTGCTTTGTGCCACTCATTACTGTCCTATACAGTTTTCATTGATAAATTCATCAATAGCTTGTGGGCATCTTGAGTGTGCAACCAAGACCAGAATTTCCTTTCCCATGCTGGTTCACTATCAATCTTAACTTTTAATCAGCAATCCAATTTTCTGGAAAAACAAGCTCTGCAGAGTGCCCCTTACTCTGAATGGACTAGCTAAGTGAGATTTTGTAGGTTTGGATTCTGGGGCAGCTCTGTGGAGATCTCTTGCCTTCCTCTTGGTCTGTGTGCTTTACAATAAACGGTCTTCCTTAGTGGGCATGTAGCTTGTTCATGATGGAAGTAAAATATTGTGCATGCCTGGTCCAGGAAGTATTTGGAGGTGACTACATGGATCAATTAGAACCAACTAGATAACAAATTTCTCCCTAGTGTTTTTTAATTGCATGAGGCTATATATTTTCTTTTTATTTCAAGCCAATTTTAGTTGAATTTCCATCACACACAATATTAGAAGTTCTAATAAAATAGTTATTACCTTATAAAAGCATCAGGTTCCATTGTGTTCAGGAGTGTTTAAGTCTTAGATAATATCAAGTCTATTTTCTAACTACTTCTGGCAGAATACAGCTTAAAGACCAATTAGAAAGCGGTAGATTCAGTAGCATACAAGATGACTTATATTTCATTGTCATTAATAAATTATTTTATGTTTTACACTTACCTTTGATGGTAAGCTATTTATTTCCTTGCTTTTGTTCCTATAAATAAGATATATTTAAAGTTATTAAAGTCAATATAATAACACATTTTAAATTCTATTAAGTGATATTTAGCTCAAAAATTCAAAACTAGAAAACCATGTAGAGAATGAGAGATAATTACTTAGAAAATATTATGTTGTGGCTATCTATCACTAGAGAGACATCATAAGCCTATATATGCTTTCTAGAAAGCCAAACCAAAGAAAATAAAAATTATTTTAGTAAGTTCTATCTTTAATAAAAGAATATTTGCCTGATATTCCAAGACGAAAATTTAAAAAAAAAAAATTACTTTAGAGGAGGTTTCTTCACCACTGAACATCATGAGTTTGTGATTTGGGGGAGTCCCCTGGTGTTTTGCCTTTGACCCTTCCATCCATCATACAACTTAGTAGCGCCTGGAATAAAATGCCGTGATAACATTTTCATGGCTTCCTTAAAGTCTAATGATTAGAGAAGAGACAGAAACCAGCTGTCTTAACCCCTAGCCAAGGCTGAAGCCACGTACCTTAGAAGACAATTGAAACCACGCGTATGGGCTCTGACCCCCTGCTTTTCAGGTCAAGGAGTTAAAGTGCAAATTTGGGATGCTTCAAAAAGCTTTTTAAAAGGACTTTCTGGGTGGTAAAAGCTTGTCCAAAATGACTTCTTCATGTTCCCTGGAAACTCAAACCCAGGGGTTTTGTGCACAGAGTCTGGACAAGGGTGGTTAGACTTCACTTTTTACATCAAAGCTTCCAGTGCACTCTTAAAGATAAAGGAAAACAATGAGCCTCAAAACAAGAGGACCACTGGTTCAGTGTAATCTTTCCGGGATGCAGTCAGCAGCCATTGATGTTACTATGAGGGAGGCTCCTCTTCTTGGGATGCCTGGAACTGGAGCACTGTATTGTCTGTTGACATCTCTGTTTGTCTGTTTCCTATCCTGTCTTCAGCCACAAAAGTGCATGACCAAACAATTTATGTGACTCAATGAGTCTCTTTCCCGTTCTTCAAGAAATCTGCGTGCTCTGTGGAATTCCAGCCTCATTAGATTTCCCCTGAGCATCTCACCATTTATTGATAATTTGCACATGCTCCCAAGGCCTAAGTCATTTGGCTTATTTAATCATAATTTCACTAAAACTGTCCTTTAATATTGAGCATCTCTTAAGTCTTCAGAGTCAAAAATGCATGCCAGGAAATAACAGACACCAATTTGAATGAGAAGGAGGGAGAAGAAGAAGGAGGGGGAGGGAAGGGAGGGGGGAGGAGGAAGAAGAGGAGAAAAGAAAAAGATGAGGATGAGAAAAGAAGACCAAGAACAACAATAAGAGCTTACAGAATTATTTGGAATAATTAAAGATTAGAAACCGTCTAGAAGTTTGTTGGCATTTTACAATAGGTCAACTCAAGTAAAATCTCTGCAACACATTTTTTAACTTTTTAAAAATATTTTATGTGTGTGTCTTTGCATATGGAGAGCTGTGGTAGATATCTGGTATCTTGCTCAATTGCTCTCAACCTTTAATTTATTTTATTTATTTATTTTTTGAGACAGGGTATATCACTGCTGCTTAACTCTCTGAACTGGATGCCCAGCAAAGGTCATAAAAAGAATTCTGTTGTTCATGAAATCAAACTTTTCTCCACACAGTTAACTTCAGGTCCTTTATAAAACTAACTTTGTATAATTCTGCAGTGGGATCCCTATCTACTCCTATAGTGGGAACTCTATACAGTCCTGTAGTGGGAATCCTATTTAATGCTGTAGAGGGAAACCTATCTAATGTTGTAAGGGATCCCTTTGTAATCCTATAGCGGGAACTCTATCAATCTGATCCTGTCATGGGAAACCAGCTTTGATTTCAAGCCTTCCCTAAACAACATGCAAACAACAGCTCAGTATAAGAGGCAGAAAGAGAATAATAACCAAAGGGGATGGAGGAAACCAAGAGAACAAGGTTCTCTAAGTCAACTGAGAAAAACTCATAGGAACTCACAGAGACTTAGGCAACATGCACGGGCCTGCATGGGTCTGCACCTGGTCCTCTGAATATGTATTATAGCTTTTAGTTTAGTGCTTTCATGGGACTCCCTAAGCATATAAACAAATGGGTTTCTGATTCTTCTTGTGCTTTCTCTTGAGGCTATTTTCCATCTGTTTTTGCCTTGTCCAACTTTGATGTAATTTTTTTTTAATCCTGTATTTTATTTTGTTATGTTTGGTTGTTATCTCTTAGAAGCCTGTTCTTTTCTAAGGAGAGACAGAAAGGGAGGGGATCTGGATGGGATGGGAGGTGCAAAGGAACCAGGAGAAGCTGAGGGAGAGAAAATTCTAATCAGGACATACTGTATGAAAACAAGAACCTATTTTTAATAAAAGAGAAAAAAAGACAAATAAATTCAAATAAAATAAAAAAGAAACTCTTCCCACTAATGGCCATGCTGGTTAAGGAACTCAAACTTTCTTACCTGTTTTGATTCACCCACCGATGACTGTGTGGGCTCTGTTGACTGTTCAGTTTCACGACTGTTTATAAATAGTCAGGCATAAATTTTTGTTGGGAAACAGTGGGGTGATAGTGTCCCTCAGTACTGTGGGTGATCCTGAGTAGTTTGACTCACAGTCTTAAGGTACAGTCCACCATCATGAGAATTTAATGGCAGGAGGTGCATAAGGCAGCTGATGACACCAAGCCTACTATCCAGAAGCAGAGAATGTCAAGCTGAGACCAACCATCACATATAGATGACATGAAAAGGACGCTGTCATATCTACTTCTGATTTTCCATGGGGGGAGGGGCTTTGGAGCTTTAACATAGTGACACAGACCTAGACCTATTGAGTCTCTCATAAATGAAAGTGATTTTGTCTTTAAAGCAAGTGGCAGAGCCCTCTGCTTGGAGCCTTGACATTGAGGTGCAGGGGTCAAGTGTGCTGGGCTTCCTGGCAGATGCCCTATCACCAAGGGTCCATGGATTAAGTGTCAGGCTCCCTGGCGAATGCCCCATTACCAAACTAAGGACAATGAAGCAGTGATGCCTCTTCTCTGTGATGAAGCTTTTCCTTAAGAGTCCAAATTAAATTTTATTATATCAAAAGAAAAGCATAGTTCTTCTACCTTGTTCTCTCTTTTGCTCGGGCACATATCTGAATCCTAATAAATATGTGCTGTAAGGAGACTGTTGATCTGTTTGTGTAGCAGGACATTTTGAGACACTTGATTCAAATTATCCCCTTGCCAACATAGTTAAAAAAAAACTTCTATTTACCACTGAAGCATTTAACAATGCACTAGGGATAACCCAGGAAAAGCAGTAACAAAAACCAGATTGCAGCAAAGTCGCTGACAGGACTATCGCCCATTTTTGGATCGATATTTTTAAAATAAGCTGGCCAGACATCTATGCAGCCACTTGTCCAGTCGTATGTAGGTGGCTCATCATCAAAGACAGTGTTTGGGTTGCTCCTGGAGTAGCCTTTCCACTTGGCTTGTCTCCTGCTGGGTTTGTCCCTCAGAGACCCATGCCAGTTCTTCCACCTCTTTCAGATGAGGTTCAGGTCACCTTTCAAGCGAGACCTCTCCTGATTGGTCTATAGTACATTTAATTTGCAGCCCACCCCCCCCCCCCGAGTCCCCAGGCTCTCACTCTGGCCTCCTTCCTTTCCATACTTAATTTTCCCCATAGTACTTGTTAAAAAGATCTCTTTATTGGTTATTTATTTTATGTTTATTAGATAGCATTTCACATTTCAGCCCAGGTGGACCTGTAACTACATATGGCCCAGGCACCCTCAAACTCACAGTAATCCTCCTGTCTCAATCCCCCAAATGCTGGGATTCTTGCCTTGAGCTGCCATACCCTGCTTGGTTTACTTACTTTCAGTCTTATGAATTCTTGCTTTGTTCATTATTGGGTCCCAGTCTTGAAGCCTATAGGTGTTTGTATCGGTTACTTTTCTCATTGTGATAGAAATCCTAGAAGAAACAACTTAGTGCAGGGAGAATTTTTTTGGCTTATGATGTGATGGTGGTAGGAAGGCATGATGGAATTGCAGCAGCTCCCAGATAGGGCAATGGGAGCATGAAGCTGCTTGTTCACTTCTCTGTGGGTCAGGAAGCAAAGGATGGGGTGCTGGAAGTGGGTTGTACTTCCTGAATTTAGATCAAGAGGTCAAACACATGGGCCTAGGGACACAGCTCACATGCAAATCCTAACATTGTTCAGAACCTGTAAAGAAGTGCATAGGGTCTTACATTACATGAATTAGAAATTTACTTTTCCCTAAAGTTTCGTGTCCTGCCAATCCTGACAGTGAGTGTGTGTCCACATACACAAGATGCAACCTCGCCATTGCAGAATACTGCAGTCCCAGAAATTAGGTGTCGAATGGTCCTGTCTAATAGCTCACAATCAGAGAATCAGCTCATGGAGCTGAATTGTTGTACAGCCTACACAACTGTATGATTATCAGAACCAGGGAGAGTGAGCTCATGCAGTTCTTTGAGGAGAGAAAAAAAAATGAGCAGGAAAATGAAAGTGACATCAGAAAAAGAAAAAATAGTGGGAAAAGATAGAAAGGGAGCTGAGGAGCAGGACAGGAAAATGCTACATAAGAAAGGGAAAAGAGTTGGAAAGGCTGATAGATCCTGGCCTCACCCTCCCATCCCTTGCTCTCTTTGTCTGATTGGTCCTCCAGGACTCTCCTGCCTATCTCCAGTCATCCCTATACCTTAATTTACACATAATCTGGGAAGACAATCAGTGGATCCAGTCCCTCACTTCCTCAGGTCTAGTGGTTATTGTATATATTAATATACCAAAAGCCTGTCATAACATTTAAAAAACACACTTTGCTCCTCCAGCTAATGTCTAACTATGGAATGACTACTGTAGAGTTTTAGCATGGCCAGTTGGAGCTGAGTGAACAGTAATTGGTGCCAGAGTAGAGACAGGCAGATACACCGAAAGAAGTTGAGTGTGATGTGGGGATGGGGGTGGGGGATCCTAAGCTAACAACAATCACAATAGGTGTGTGGCAGCTACACCCAAGGAGAGGAGACAGTGAGGCTTTATCATGACTGGATTTAACAAGACAAGGGATAAAACAGAATGCCATCGTTAGGAATTGAAGCAATTTTGCATGGGCTTTTATAATTTTGATACTTACATAGGAGTTTTGTGTATGAACAACTGGGTGGAAGATGGAAAATTAGCCTTTAAATACATTTACAAAAAATTAGTCATTTGGAATTGGGAATAAATCCTACTGACAGGTTTATGTGTCATAACCACGATTTTTATCTTCAATTATAGAAGGTGCTTCATTTTATGTGAGAAGAAATTTGATGTCTCTAAATTGCCTCTTTCCTAATGAGGTTATGTAGGCTAAGGAACAAAGCAAAAAATTTGAACATAATTATGAAAAAAAAGCTTTTAAATGAAATTTTAACCATTTCTAGAGCTATTTAAAGCAAAGAAGGAATAAAGTTATAAATATTTTTCTATGTTTTCTAGCCCCCATGATTGCATTTCAAGCTTCATAAGAAATTAAAGTGAATGGGTGGGGATCCCAGGCAACAGCCAGCATAAGACATGGGTTGAAGAAATAATATGGAGAGAGATAACTCATAGACACCAAAGGGGAGAGTAGCCACAGGCCATGATAGCAATAAAGTTGTTTGTATGGTGTAGGCAATGGCATGGAAACATGTGATCAATACTGTTCCAGCCTACTAACTGGAGACCTGCTTCTCATCTTATGTGCATGCACTGTGTACACTGTGTGATGACCTCAAGATCCAGTGTTGGACACTCATAGCCCATTGGCACTATTTAGCACAAGGTCTAAGGAGCTCCCCTGAGCGAGGACTGTTCCTAGCCAAGGTTCTTACTGTGAGTTCCTCTTTGCTGCTATGGGCAGAAGGTTTCCGATCCCAGCTTCAGTTCCTGTGCTCTAACCATGGTCTCCAGTGTGATTCTGTGTAAAGGTGTAGCCTTTAGGAAGTCACTGGCTTTAGATTAGACCACAAAGGTGTGGCTCCCATAGTAGGGTTAGTACACGTTTAAGATGAAGAAAGGAGACCAGATCTGCCTCTCTCTTTGCTGTGTGAAGACCTGCCAACAGAGAAAGGAACAAAGAAACACTTGACAACCACAGCTGTGATGCCTTGAGATTGAACTTGAGCGTCCAGATCTATGAGGAGAAAAATGTGTTTAAGTACCCCAATGGAGATGGTTTGTTAGAGCAGTTCAGACTGACTAAGGTGTATACTTTCTCTTGTCTTTATCTATTGTTTCGCCTGAAGACAAATGCCTTTCCAGCTTTATACATTGGGAACAACAGGGTTCTGTTCCTAATCTATGGCCACTGCCTCTCCAGTGGACACAGAAGGCATTGCCTTCCTAAAATTGTATATTCACACCTTCTCATCTTAGCAAATTCTGAACCAAATATTTGAAATACCCCAGCTGAAGGCAGATATGGTATTAGCTGCTTTCTGCCTTTGCCTGAAGACCTTCTCTGTGGCTGCCACATAGTCAGACTGCTAATCCTCTGGTTTGCCTTTCTCCCAATCCCATGCCCTATGTTTCCAGATACCATCAGTCTTCCCACACACATGGAAGCAGCCAGAGGCAGTCAAAGGTAAGATCCACATAACTATTGGGCCATTCAGCAAGTGGTTTATGTATTCCTCATAAACATTTCCAACCTCCACCCCATCAATACTGTATGGTATGTCATTCATTATTACCCTCTCTTAACTGAGGAGGAGGCTAAGGCAAGTGAGGTTAAGCAAGCAGGCTGATGATCTGGGCACCCTCAGGCCACATGAGTCTGTGTCTATAGGGGATGTAGCTGCTGCACTGGAGACTGAGCTATGACTGCTGACCTGCACTGTGATTTCTGCAGAAACTGAGTGTCCTGGATCAGGAGCTGGGTGATTGATGTCTTCCTATGTGCTTCCATCTTCTACAGAGCCTTCTCTTATCATTGGAGGAAATTCCCCATGGGCTCCTGCTGGATGCTGTAGGGTAGGATCCCAGAGTCTGTTCTGGAAAACTGTAGGGGAAACTCCTCTTTCCTTCCTAGTGGCCTCCAAACAAAGCTGCTGTTTCTGCTAATGATGTCATCCCAAGCACTGGTTCCTTTCTCAGCCCAGGCATGATGATAGCCTGTGAAAAAAAATCACAGCTCTGGGACCCTTCCTGCAGCTTTCAAAACCAGGACTGGGGCCCCCATATTGTAAAGATTGTAGACTGTGTGGCCCACAATATTGTTGACATTAGAGAGACTCGTGTATGTAATGTGTTTTCAGCAGGTACCAGTGAAATGTCTTGGAATTTGGGTTTTGCTCTGTTTGATTGTTTGTTGTTTGTTTGTTTGTGGACAGGGTCTCATACAACCTGTGCTGCCCTTAATTCCCTACATATGGAGCAGAGGGTGACCTTGACTCTAGTTTTTCTTCCTCTACCTGGAAATCGTTAGGATCACAGGCATGTGCCATCATAACCTCCCTAATTGCAGTGCTCCTTACTCAATGTTCATTACTGTTTTAAAGAAGCTGGTATAGGCATCAGAGTGGGCAAGCTATCTCGGAACTGCAGCCACTCCAAAACACTAACAGCATGGCTTCTCCCTCGTACCCACAGACTAAACACACTAAGTTCTTTTCTAGGGATTTTACCTAACCCAGACCTCTGGGAGCTGTTTTGCTTGCACCTGGCCTGAAACATGACTAACCCTTGCCTGGAAAAGCTGGATGCTACCCACAGTAAGGAGCAGGGGAGTGCAGAAAATAAATATTTTCACTTTCAGTCTTCCTAGGTGCTTATAGACTAAGAAAACCAGCGCCAGGACCCCAGTTAACCCCTGCCTACACCAGAGAATCCTACTGCACCGTCAGTTTCATTTAGTCTCTCTCTGCTCTTTAAAAACAAAAGAAATGGATCCGGAGAAATTCTCTCTCTCTCTCTCTCTCTCTCTCTCTCTCTCTCTCTCTCTCTCTCCAGAGCTTCACATAGCCTAGGCTGGCTTGAAACTCACTATATAGCTGAAAGTGGTGATGGAGGAGAGAGATTTCTGTCAAATGATAAGGCATAAAAATCTTGTAAAGACAAAGACTCTGAGCTAGATGTTCAGAAAATTCTGCTGTGCCCTGGATGCTCCAACCTGAATCAACTTTTTTTAAAAATGTAAGAAAGAGAGAAAGAAAGGAAGGAAGGAAGGAAGGAAGGAAGGAAGGAAGGAAGAACTTGCAAAGGTGTTAGGATGTGTTTGGGAATGTCACTCTATGATGAGCTTCATCTTGAGAGAGGAGATCCAGAAATACTGGTTGCATTCCTTTTAGATGCTCTGTTCGCTTTTCCTCTGCCTTTGTTGGTTAGTCTTTCTGAAATGCAGTTACATAAGAACTTGTCTAGTGGGCTTAAGTCTTACAAGAAAGAAGAACCATGGTTAAGTGATCTCAGGGAAGCTTAAGGCAGCCCTTTCCAAGGCCTCTGTTCTCAGCACAGATAAACAAAGTGAGCAAACATCCAACTGAGGAGCCTCCACCATGATACCATCTTTGTAGGGCAAGTCAGGAAAGGTATTAGACATATCAGTGGTAATTAAATGTCCCTAAAACAGATGCTGCTATCTGGATATTCGAAATCTAATTTTTTTTAAACGTGTGAATATTACCCCCCCACAATGCCTTGGCTCCAAAATGGCTAACTCAATTTAAATATGTCCCATCAATTGGGGTAAAAATGACTTTGAGATGTTTCCATACAACTAAGGTTCAAAAGGATACCAAATGGAGGCAAAGTACTATAAACTGAACCAAGTCTAGTTTCCTCTTACTGAAAGAAATTTATATTAGGTTCTCTATGATTCTCTTATAATAACCATCCATACCACCAGCAGGTTTTCTTTGTTTTATCTAGTAACAATAAGCAACAGGGTTAATCAGCTCTGAGCTGACATTCCATCAAAGCTGGCTAGTTCTAATAAATCTTACTGTGTTGGTGTTGTTTAATGAGCCACTGTCCTTCCCATTATTAGTCTGGAATTTTCTGTGATGAAAAAGATTTGTGAAGCTTCTGGGGAATGATCTCGGGTTTTCTTTAGATGCCAGTGTTTATGTGTCACCTAAATGCATATGTGTGGGAGATAAAGGGAAGGAGAATGAGGGACAATGACCTTAAGGTTAGGGACAACATTTAAGTTCACTGAAATCAATGGCTCCTGTTTATTTTCCTTTGGGCCTGTGGGCTCTATCGGATCTCATCACCTCCACACCTGCATCTGCTGGGTTTGTTGACTTTCCAGCCATGAATGCATTTGATAAACAGAGCTCATAGTGAATAGCAACAAAGAGAAGGTGCTGGGAAAAGGCAGTAATAGAAAATGCAAACTTCCTATGAAAAATTTATTTTTGTAAATTAAAAAAATCCATAATCTTAATTCAAGTTAGAAATTTTATATTAACTCCACAAAGGAAAATAAATACACTGGAGAGAGGGCTTTTCCATAGTTTAAAAAAAATCTACCTCACCGTTGGTTTGAATTGTAAAAGTAAAGCTGGCCTCTGATTTATCACCTGAGGAAGGAGCTGGAATCTGTCACCATGTTATTTCTCATCTTTTCCTTTTGTTGAAAAGCTGCTTTTTCATTCATGCCTGCAGGATTAGGTCTTCAGGATTACTCTGAATAGCTGTTTATATTAATGTAACACCTTTCATGTCCCCCGAGGCTAAAGAGGCTTCTGTGTGTTTTGTCCTTATAGTAATGTTGGAAAGCCCTTTTGAGGAAGAAAATCATGTCAAGACAGTAAAAACTTATTTCATGATGTCAGTCAATACAGAAAAAGAAAAAGAAAACTCCAAACCCTCCTAAGCCTTCTGTTTGTAGGGATTGTTCACTTTGGAATTAATTGCTTTACTCTTTACTCTGATCGGAATAGTTGAGGAGAGATCTTTGTTAGAGGAGAATTGAATTCCGTTCCCAGTTGCAGAGTCTGTAGTTGAGTCTGAGGTGGCCAAGCACACTAGGTCCCTGAGATAATGGGGCTCTGCAAAAATAGCAAAGCTATCTCTGGCCAGCTCCCTTGAAGATCTTCTCTCTTCTCCCTTGGGAACGTGTGCAGGCCCCATTACTCCCTCTTCCTAGCCAAACCTCTCAATATGGATGGCTACAACTTTAAACATAGCCCTTCATCGAATGTATCTAGTTTTACCAGAATAAGACAGCTTCTCTGAAAGCCTCCACATATCTCAGGAAAGGAACTGCTACAACCCCTCTCCACTGTACACAGACATGGTTTGCTAAGATCTGCCTCAGTGCTGCTGATCTAGTCCTTCCTACTCTGGAAGGTGCACTTCACTTCCCCTTACTACTTGCTGAAATAAACACATTACTCTGTTGCTTTGTCTGTGCCCTGTGTGAGTTATTCTGTGTTGAGAGCATAAGGACCCAGCAGGCTCAAAAGTAACACTGTTGAGATGGGAGGAATGCAGGAGGAGACATCTCTTCTCATTCATGACAACCAGAAGCTTGCAGGAAAGAGTGAAAGACCACTAAGAAGAGATAAATGAAAATAATGGAATAAAAGATGCTTATAAAATATACACAATTTTGAAGGTTTATTTTATGTCTGTCAGTGTTTTGCCTCTGTGTATGTGCACTTGTGTGCATGTCCGGTGCCCTTGGATACCAAAAGATGGTATAAATCCCCTGAAACTGGAGTTAAAAAAGGTTGAACGGTGCCATGTGGGTGCTGGGAACCATACGCAGGTCCTCTGCATGGGCAACAAATACTTTTAACCAGTGAGCCATCTCTCCAGCCTAGCATGCTCTTTTGTTTGTTTGTTTGTTTTTGTTTTCCAAATTTGCATTCAGGAGAGAAGAAAATGAAGTGAAATCAACTTGAAAAAGAGACTAATCTTAAATCTTCTGCAACATGAATGTCCTGAAGACATTCATGGAGTCTCATGTGTGTTACACAGGAAACTGCGTGCTTCAGAACTGTGTGCTTGCTTTAGAGATGTTTCAGGGTTACGAATGACTCTCAAATACTTTTTTTAATTTCCATTTTCTGTAATTTTGTTGGCAATGTTATTAGTATTAATTGTATGACATATAACCTTCCCATTCTGTCATAATCCATACAGTTAATTTGGGCTAAGTGGTGTCACTATCAACTGATAGTATCAATTTATTCCGGATTCTACATTTTTTAATAGGTTATAATTCAACTAACAAACAAACAAAAAGCTGAATTATATCAAGTCTGTTGGGATCTGGCATGATACCATAATGTATTACCCAGTTATCTGGTGGCAGGTTAGGGTTAGGGTATCAAATATTACCTTCTGAAGAGTTGGGCATATAGCTCAGTGACAAAGTGATTGCCTAGAATCACAAAGTCTTGGGTTTGGTCCTCAGCACTTCATGCAAAATTTCTTATTATATTGCTTTTGCTTTGATGGTCAAATGTGTAACAGAAAAATAAACCATATTTATACATGTGTGCACTTCCTAACAAAATGATTTCTGTAGAACTATGTCCATATTAAGTTATAAAAATGGAATAATTTCACCATTAAAGATAATTGAGAATAATTTAAAGCAGAAAATTATAAATATAATAACTTATTGAGCATGCTTATTCAACCACTAAATTTGATATGATTATAAGTTTAAACTACATGCAATAAAAAGGCATTTAATAAAGTCTGGTAGTTCAAGGGCATAGTCTGAGTAATAACAGAGACTTAGACTCACACATATATTCTCAGGAAGATATTTAAATTACAATAATATACAAATATACATAACTGTATACATGAAGACTCCAAAACATAAGCCATGTGTTAAGATTCTCATTGTTGTGGTTTTACTTTTCTGTATTTTCTCTTTTCACTGATAAAAAATTAATGTTCTTGCAGTAAAATAAGAAGTTAATGTGAAAACACATCTGAAAATACTTTAATGCTTTGCTCTTCACAGCAGATAACAGTAAACAGTATAATTTTAAAGCCACGGGGAGCTGGTTTTAAAATGTTCCTTCTGCTTCCTCCACGAAGGCTAGTATGACACATGACACATTGGCTTGGCATGTCTCATGATGCTGGGGTCTGGAGGGGTTACACCAACAGACACTTAGTGGTCTGCTGGGGTTCACCAGCTGCTGTAACCTTGGGTTAATCAGCAGCCTTCATTTTCAAGAACTCATCCATCTCTTTCAGAAACACTATTTCTTAGGATATGCACATATATGCAACACAACCTCTTTATTGAGAGACCTGAGGAGCGATTACAGCAAAAAGAAAACAGGTTAATACTACATCATGAATCAAGTTCCCCAGCACCAGGCACACACAAGGAGAATTACGAAAATAACATTTCCTGGGCCAGAGACATGGTCCAGCTGGTAAAAGCAATTAATACCTCCAGAGGATACAGGTCTCATGACCTCAATTCCATCCTTCGAGCCCATGTAAAGGTGGAAGGAAGAAGCTGACTCTAACATGACTCTCTCTCTCTCTCTCTCTCTCACACACACACACACACACACACACACACACACACACTCACACATGTATACACACAAAATAATTTTTAAAAATGTAACTGCTTTCTTACACTTGCAAATAGGCCACCCCCTGGTTTGAGCTGTGATGAAATGGGAACTATTCGGCTGGTTCTCCTGCTCCTGAGTGATTAAAGACAGTTGGCTGGATTCCAGTGGTTATTTGTATCAATAGCACCTGAACCAATGCTGAAACTCCTCAGTGCTTCCTGTTTCCTAGCTGCAAAATGGAGATTCTCCTGTGGCTGGGAAATTCTATAGTGTTACAGTTTAAGAATGTTCAAATACTGTTTACCCAGTGCTCACTATGTGCAATGTATTGTATTGGTTGATTCAGAAGTACAAGACTGATTAATATGTGAGCAGCTTACCTGGGAAATTTTCTGATGTGACAGGAGATGCAGATGAACAGATAACATACAGATAACAAAAGGGAAATGGAAATGCCTTCTGAGTGCAATCCACCAGAGGCCCTAAATCTAACTTCCTTTATATTAAACTCTTGGGCAGTGTAGCTTTTTAAAATATAAACAAATTTTTAAACTCCAGACACAAATAAGACTCATGTAAATACTAATGAGATTTACCCTGACACAATAGAATAAAACCTCAATAATTTAAACTAAGAAGGATTAAAAATTAAAAATATGTGAAATTAATTGCAGGAGGTGAGGATTATGTGATTTTTATTTACTCAAGTGTTACTATCCAGTGTTTGCAGAAACATTAGGCAAGAATCTTTACAAATGCTTTATAGGAAAAGCATGAGGGAAGCCTGCGACCTTTAGGGCACAGACTGGGAAATATACACGTGGGTTGAGTCCTAAGGAGAGAAGCAACTTCAGATAACACGTGGCAAGCATTTACAAATAGATTAGAGGAACTCAAATCTGTTCAAACTACTTTATTCTCGTCTTTCCCCCATTTCCCACAATAGCGTTCTGCCCATCTGATCTTTGTGTGGAGGAGTGGCATTAGGCAACAAAGATTTCCCCTGTGTATGACTCTGTCCATCCTCTTTGGATGGAGTGCTTCTATTCTGTTACTTATGGAGGGAATCCTGAAGACAGCAAAGCAGAGTCCTACTAACCCTGAAATGTATTTCCAAGACAGAGAGGGAAGCTTTAGCATCTCCTGGATCTTATTTGAGACACATGGTCAAAGTGTCTTAATCTACTTGTCTCCCTGCTCAACAGCTGAGGCAAAACTGCAACTTTGTGAATAGATGATAAAATAAGACTGTATCTCACATGTTAAACCATAGGAAATTGCTTTTGTAGCCCAAAAAAACCCACATTAGCAATTTCATGTGGTTTCATATGATTAGCTCTATTTTTGAGATGTTTTTATTGATAGTGCCACCTTACAGAGCAATGACTAGAATTCCATAGAAAGCAGATGAGAAGAGTTATATTTTGACAGGAAAAGGAGTTAGAAAAAGGCAGAGGATCGTGCAGATACGGCTAACTATTGGCTAAAGAAAAAAAAAATGCAAACAGACAAATTAATTTGCTTGACAGTTTCTTCGGTGCCAGTTAAAAGGTGTAAAAGAAGGAAGAGATCTGATCCCTGATATAGTTAGCAAGAGGAGCGTGGGAATAGCTGGAAAGTCACTGAAGCCTGTAGGAAGTAACAGCTGAGTTGCTTTCTGAACCCACAAACTGCAGTATTGCAAGAAAAGAAAAATCATTATTTGTGGATAGACAAGAGGACGGAGAAACACTGAAATTCATCAAAGCTTTGAAGAATATGAATGAATAGAAGAAAGTATGATATATTCAAAGTAGATTTTATTCCCATCTCTAAGTATATGACAGCTACAATGTGGATACAGATGGCCCTGGCCTCTGAAGACCTTGACCCTCTCATCTGACTCCTGCATCCAACCTAATACTCGTCATATTTGGTTGAATTTCTCTATTACAATAATAATAATGAGCAACTTATGAAGAAAACTTATTTATTAAAGGATTCAAAGGAGAGCACTCACCGACACAAGAGGGATGAAGCAGTCCTGCTGTTTCTGGAAAGGCTGGACTGGTCCCACATGGCTTCACTCATCGGGACAGGCCCTCAATCCAAGGCCATCATAGAGAGAAGCAGCTGTGCGTACATGTACCCCTATCTTAAACTGGCCCTCCAGCCAAGCTCTGAATACTGGCAGTCCAAGGCCATAGGTGGTTCCCAGATCTACGCTGGTCAACAGGCTACATCTCTAGGTCAATGTGGTAGTACCTGCTCTCCACTACATTCATATGCCATTATTGGTTTCATTTTCTACATTAGAATAGGAGATGGAAGGGTATGAAGGGTTGCAACTGTTCTGCCAGGAGAGGAGACTATTTAAAGATGTCTCTGGGAGCCACCTTAAGCTACCAGACTATTGAAACAATGTGCCCAAAACAGTAAAATGTCCCCAAGAATCCTGTGCCATGGGGAAGGCAGCAGAGAGACCTGTGTCTATGAAGAGCCTTCGCATGATCATTAGATGAACCTATGCGTTTGCTGTTTATTTTATCTCTGTCTTGTAAACCTATAACTGCTGCAGAGAAGGTGGAGAGACATTTTGCCTCCCTGGTTTGGTTACACTGTGAATAGATCCATTTATTGTTATCAACTCAGCTGCTAGTTTCCTTAAGAAGTGGGAAGTTATTGACATAAGTGCCTGCTGTGACATTATGGTCATGAGAAAATGTCGCCAATATGATCAATAGTATGTGAATAAGAGGTGGAAGACAAGGTAGAAAAGTTGGATTACACTGTAAAGGTCAATGACAAACTCAGAGAAATATATAAAGAGAGCATGGGAGAATTGAAAGACTACCTTTTGACTTAAGAGCATAGAGGAGAAAGAAGAAGAAGAAGAAGAAGAAGAAGAAGAAGAAGAAGAAGAAGAAGAAGAAGAAGAAGAAGAAGAAGAAGAAGGAGAAGGAGAAGGAGAAGGAGAAGGAGAAGAAGAGGAGGAGGAGGAGGAAGAAGAAGGCAGGGTTAAGGTAGATGTTTCCAGAATTTCTCTGTGTCCTGGAACCCATTTTGTAGACCAGGCTGGCCTTGAATTCACAAATATCCTTCTGTTTTTGCCACCCAAGTGCTGGGATTAAAGGCTTGCACAACCACCACCTGACAAGACACTCTTTTTCATAGTTAAGACAATTATCACATTGCAAATACCAAATTATAAGCTCCTGGTTTTTAAATATATTTATTGCTTACCATTTGTTTTTCAATGTTTATTGATTCCATTCTTTCATAATATATTACACAACGAACAAATTAAATGTTAGAATTTTTTACTGTAGTTTCTGTTCATAGTTGGACTTCGTAGTTTTAGAATTTTTTTTTTGTTAAAACTTGATGGATACAAAAATACTAGATTGCATAGAACTTATGAGCTGAATTTTAGAATTTTTATCTAAAATATATGTTTTCACCTGGAGTAGAAAGTAAAATGTACTCTTGTGAGTGCAAGACAGATATAATTCCCAGGCACTTTCATAGCATCAGTATGTATTCTGTCCCCACCTCAGGATTCTGTCCTATATATAATGCCCGTTCTTTTCTGATCCAAACTTCAGTCATCAAATATCTTCATCATTTTCTCTTTTCATTGTATTTCATACTCACGAGGGTGTATCTGTATTATGTACTTGTATGTGCAGATTGAGTACACAATTGTGTGTGAATGCACACTGAGACCACAGAAGGGTAAGCAGCCTGCTCTAGCACACTCCCTTGAAATAGTGTTTACCACTAGACATGAAGTTCACTGGACTTTGTCTAGACTGGCTGGCCATCAAACTGCAACAGTATTTCTGCCTCTACCTTACACAGGGCTGAGGTTACAAGAGGCAACCCCTGGTCCTTTATGTAGGCTCCAGGAATCTGAACTTGCACCTTCATGTTCTGTAGCAAACACTCTCAGCATTCATTGATCTCCTTACCTCTCATTTTAGCCATCTGTATTCATGAAGAACTGTTGATATGCTTACATCAGGCATGTATCTAGGAAAGTTGTGAAGTTCATCAGTAATAGCACTGTCCATCATGGTGTAGGACTGTCTATCTTATTTGCTTTGGTTTAAGACTCATGGTGTTATCAAAATTCATGTCATAGCCTCAAAAGTTTTGGTGTTGTGGATTTTTTAATATTAGAAAAAAAGCTCTTATTTGTCACCAAATTATGCTATATATACTGAGCACTTAGTTGAATTCCATAATGCAAGATTTTACTTCCTGTTAACTTTTTTAAAATTTTTATTGATGTATAATACTTGTGCAAAACAATGAGTTTCATTATTGCACTTTCACATACAAACATCCATACATATATGGTTGTGTGGGGATCAGTATTAACACTCACTTACAATCAAATACTTTCAGATTCACAAGTCAAAGACACTAACTGCCAGCTTGGGGTACTAGATCCAAGAACATGAGCAAACTATCTAAGCACTCCCCAGCTCAGATAGTTTTTCCATTTTCAAAAATGGGCACACGGCCTTATACTTAAAAATGTATCATGTTCCAAGTATAAGAAAATGGTGTTAGCCTCTTTTGTGTGCACAAACTTGTGGGAAGGATCCTTGGAGTGCTGACTGGTCCTTCAGCCAAGTCAGTGAACACTAGGCCAATATGTGAAGTTGTTTCAAAGGTGGTGGCTGACATTCCTGGGGTGTACAGCCAAAATTAACACCTGAGGTTGTCTTGGACCTCCACACCTAGGCATATAAACATGTATATACAGAAAAAGGAAAAAAAAATAAGGAAAGGAGACCTTCTAAGGAGTCCTAAGATGAAAATTTTCAACTTCACAAGCTAGTCCTTTCTTCTTGTATACATCCTTGCTAATTTTTTCCTGCTGTATGTTACTCTTCCATTGTACTTCAAGACAGAAATTCATGTTGCTTTCTGCTCTGGTAAAGGGCCTCTAGATTTTGGGTGCTCATCGAACATAATTTTTAAGCCAAATAATTAATAACTGCCATGGTAGTGCAATAAAGGTTTGACAAACAAGAATATTTGACTTCCCCAGTACACTGAGTCAATGACAGTGTCAGAAATAGATGTGAAGTTGCTGACCCATTGTCCTTGCTAGCTCAACGAATATTTCCTTTAATACCTCTGCGTGGAATTAAATGTTCAGTTCTTCACTCATGTATTTTATCCCTGCTTGTATCTTTTTTGCTGATGGTCAAGGACACTAACTCCTTCCTTTGTTAGGCAGGATAATCTTAAGAAAAAAAAAAAGCTCAGAGAAATTCTATAACCCTGAGAATAGACCAGGAGAACCTAAGATAGCAGACCTTTATTGGCTAATGATAGGAAAAGCTGCCCAGCGAGTTTGACACCGAGGATGGACGGCTAATCTCAGTGATACATCAAATACAAAAGTTACTTTCCTAAATTCCTGGAAAGATCATGTTTCCTTTTGATGGCTTACTGCCTTGTCTTCCCTGGTGACTGATTTATCCCCACCTTCAAATGAGTTCACTTTCCCCTCATGACCTTCATGAAATTATTACATTGTTTCATGATGGCAGAAAGGATCTCAAAGCTGAGAACCAGCAGAGCATCTATCACACAGCTCCATGTAAATCCCACAGTCCCCTCAGTTTGGCATGTAAAATCTAAGAGACAGATGCAATGGGTCTATGTTTTCTTGTAAGTCCTTCAGAGGAGCATGCCTGAGCCTCTGTCACAAGAGCACTGTGACCATAAATGAAGAGGAAGGAACCTGGAATTCAATCCAGTGGATTAACTCATTGTTAGCAGGTTAACTCTTGGGGGCTGAGACACAGGTGAACAGTTTTGAGAAATTAAGGTTGCCCTATCAGTCTTAATGTTGAAAATATTATTCAAATCAGAAATAAAATAAAATAAAAGTTTTACCCATAAGTAAGTGCTATAGGAAAACACCTTCATCCTGTAGAGATGTTCCTGATGTTAAGAAGTCTGTAGGTTAGGTAGTGTGGCCCTAAGAATGGAAAGGCTGCCTGTCACAATTGCCTAGACTCTATTTACTACATGTAAGAAAACTTTATCTTCATGGCTATTCCCCAAACCTTTCTCTTTCCCAACTAAGCATCCTTCTTGCAAAGAGAAGCAATGATTAAATCTCTTAAACTAGGTCCTGGAATCATTGCATAGGAGAGGCATGCAAACAGCACACATAGGAACAAATTATTAAAATAAAGTGGACTGTTACTCTTCTGCCCCAAAACTTCCAAGGAGCTGTGAACAGGAAATAGCTACTTAACAGGACACCTTGAAGGAGGAGGGAGGTCAAGAAGTGGCAGGAGGTGGACACTATAAACTATCATAGCTCATAAAAGGTGAGAACAACAGTGTGGCCTCAGAAAGTGCTAAATGCAATCTCAAGGACACTTCCCAACCTCCCTGACATCAGCGTCCTACAGCCCTAAAGTTTATACCACAGGGCTTCTTACTGTGGATTTATATACACTGGATTAGTCAACTCATACTCAACATTAAAATAATATATATGCTATAATAATGCTGGTTTTCATCATTGCATTTGCCCATATTTACCATATATCCTTTGTGGGCATATATTTATGTGTGTATGCATGTATTGCATATCCATATTCCTGGGGGTATGTACAAATGCACCTGTGGTTATGCCTTCACATACGTTCACATGTGTAGAGGACAGAGATCAGTGTGAGGAACTCTTCTCAGTCACTCTCTTCACCACTGTTTTTGAGACAGTGGTCATCACCAGACCCAGAGCCTGTTGATACCTGGCTCACTAATGAGCCCCAGAGATCCTTCTGTTTTTGCCTTCCCAGTCCTGGGGTTGCAGATGTGCACAGCTACACTCAGATCTTATGGGAATGGTGATTCACCAAACTTAGGTTTTTATGCTGCCAAGTACTTTAGAGACTCAGCCACCTCCCCAGATTTACCACATTTTCCATAATGCACACCCAACTATAATCACAAAAGGCAAACTTATCATAAGCATTGATAACATTTAATATTGTAAGATGTACTCAGATCTTTATTCAAATATATAACAACACAGTTTCTCCATTTGCCTTTTGACAACTTACCGTGTGGTAGCAGCCTGCTATACACACTACTCTAGATAATTTGCTTGTTTTTATTTGGTTTTGACTTGTTTTAAGCTATTGATAGATACCTCAAGTGTAAGAGATATTGTTTAGCAATATAATTAATATTGAAAAGAAAAATAAAATTTAATACACATATAGCTTAGGTACTTCAACTTTAGAAAAACGTGTGTATTCCCAAAGGTAAATGATTATTACAAAGGCAAATTGAGTGGTCTGAAAGCATTAAAAGGACTTACTAAATATATCATTATAAATTAAGCTGAAAACAAAATCTGAGACAAAGATACTTTAGGCAAGAAGGAAGGACCGGGGGTACATGTCACTAATGGCATGTGTGATTAGCACGTACAAAGCTGTGTTCTTCACCAAAGAAGAAGGTAGAGGGAAGGGACAGGCAGGCCAGGATGAAGAGAACAAATAAGACAGAGGAGGAGGAAGGGAACATGTAGGAAAGCGAAGAAAAAAAGTGTACTGTTAATTGACTATTTTCATTTATGAATCAGACTCACTTTTTGTAAAGTAATAAGAATATTCTAAGCCATGGGGCTGTGTAGATTTAATGGACTATAGGGGACATAAAAATATGGTGGCATGATGTATCTGTAGGAGAGCCTTGAAGAGGAGAAAGGCATGCAGAACATTGTAGGAATTGCTGCTGTGGACCTGGGCTGACTAGTGACAGCAATTGGAACCATCTCCACAAAGGTTTTCTCCTTCTGTGTACAGCATAGAATAGCTTTCTTGTAGGTCATTACAGTGTCAAAGACTGACTCTACTGAACATATCCCTTTAACATTAAGGATAGCACTGTATTAAATTAAAGTTGCAGCATAAATAACAGAGGGACATTTAGTCAGCTCATGTGAAGATCTGAGGTGGGGGTGCTACCTGTGCACTAGCTTGATGCTATCCTAGGGGAGGCATCTCTTTCTGTTCTTTAGCTTTGTCATCTTGGGCATCAAAACATGTCTAGCATCCCAATAAGATGACACAGTTAAGATCTGACTTTGTAGTCTCAGGAGTTAGTCCATGGCATCTTCTTACTGAAAGGTACCACATGCCTAGATCTAAACAGCCTAATGGGCACAGATGACCATAGCTTCTTTATGATTTGAGCACACCTGACTTCTATTACTTGCAAAAAATTGTCCCGGGAAGGGCTACTTTCAGCAAGATTTAGCCTAACACATCATCTCTCATCAGACTGAATGCACAAAGCAGTATCCAGTAGACTGGGCTGACTCTGTTTACTCCTGTTTGTACAGTCTTGGACTTGCTTCTTTTAGTTAAATTCTCAAGAAGGCAATCACATAGTACTTTTAGGAACAGTTGTTTTAACAGCTCATCTGATTTCTTGGGATCTTTATTAACTATCTATCTTTTGACTTGATCAAAATCCACCTAGTTACATGAATAGGACCTCAAAGCTGGGCTTATTTTACATAATTCAAGTTTGAAAGAAATGTGGCTCTATTTGAAATGTGGTTGCATAATGCATCATGAAATGTTGATGCACAACATGACCAAAATGCTGCTGTTCTTCTCAAAGAAGCCTTTGTTTTGTGTCAGAACATATATAGCATGGTATTTTTATGGGATGGTTTTCACTCAAAAATTAACCTGGGGCTGGACAGATGGTTCAGTTGGGGAAATGCCTGCCAGGTAAGCAAGGGATCTAAGTTTACATCCCTAGTACCATGGAAATGCCTGATGTGTGATTGTGTCTTTGTAACCTAGCTCTGGGAGAGGAATGGAAACACAGCTCCTCTCACGCATCGGACAACCAGTCTATCTCAATTAATGGGCTTCAGACTCAATGAAAGAACTATCTCAAAATACAAAGTGGAATGCAATAGAGGTAGGCATCTGGCATTAATCTCTTAGGTACACACCACACACTACACACACACACACATACACACACACCCACACCACACACCTTTTTCTGAGGTATAACTTCTAACTCTTCAGAGACATATCTAAGTGATTTGTTAATCATCTTTATCTCTCTTTCATTTTCAGATTTTACAGTGATCTGGCTTCGATACTGAATATATTTCTTCCTAGTGATGGCTCACATTTTTTATAAATTTCAATGTAAAAAAAATATATTTTGAAAAATCAGTCATGTATATGTGAAAAGAGACCATGAGTTGTTCTTGTTTGTTTGTTTTGTTTTCAAATACTGCCCCAGGGGCAGAGTGACTGGCTCTAAAGTCACAAATATAACAGTACAATGCACAGCTTTTTTTCTTAAAAATTATAATGTCCTTTAGATTGTTTATATGATGGATAACATTTACAGTTTTTAGCATGTTAAACCAGCCCTGCATTTCTGGGATGAAGCCTACTGGGTTGTGCTGGATGATATTTTTTATACATAGTTGTATCCGGTTTGCCAAAATTTTGTTGAGAATTTTTGCATCAATATTTATGAAGGAAATTGGTCTGTAACTCTCCTTCTTTGTTGTGTCTTTGAGTGGCTTGGGAATTAGGGTAATTGTGGCCTTATAAAAGGAATTTGGCAATATTCCTTCAGTTTCTACTGTGTGAAATAGTTTGAAGAGTAACGGTAGTAATTCTTCTTTGAATGTCTGGTAGAATACGGCACTGAAACCATCTGGACCAGGGCTTTTATTTTTGGGGAGGTTTTTAATGACAGCTTCAATTTCCTTAAGGGTTATAGGCCTGTTTAGGTAATTAATCTGATCTTCATTTAATTTTGGTAGGTGGTACCTGTCCAGAAAGCTGTCCATTTCTTCTAGGTTTTCCATTTTTGTGGAATACAGATTTTCAAAATATGA